>JAAAKQ030478685.1:2037-22661 GCA_010016005.3 Zanna intricata
TATATCGATAGTTTTCAATTGCTGCATATATCGGTTTTTCAAGACGGCTTTTTTTCACACTACTTTTAAGATTTTTTAAATAAAAAAAAAAAAAAAATTAGCTGCATATATCGATAGTTTTCAATTGCTGCATATATCGGTTTTTCAAGACGGCTTTTTTTCACACTACTTTTAAGATTTTTTTAAATAAACAAAAAAAAAATAAACATTAGCTGCATATATCGATAGTTTTCAATTCTTCATCAACAATTTTTAATATTGAATTGTTATACCGTATTTAAATTCAAGCTTTATCAGTTAAATATTATTAAAAGTCAGTAGGAAAAATTTTTGATTTTAGCTAATCAGTATACACGCATTCCAGTTAGCCTTGGTTAACCTCGGTAATAATTTTATAATTTTGTTTTCTTAATTAAATTTTCCCAACTGCATTTCTTGAACACTGATTTTTTTTTTCTAATAGGATTAAAAAAATATATATATATATTAGACTTTAACTTTATTAACGACTTATTTCAAGGTAGAATTTTTTTTACTTCTGTTTCATGTAACGTTTATTTATACTTATATTTTGTAATTCTAATACTGTTTTAAAGTGGGAGGTTAAGTAGACTATAATAAATGGGCATAAATAAATAATTACAATTAAAAAAAATGTCTGAAGAAATAAAATAAATTACACTTTTTTTTTTAAAAGTATTTATTTTATTATATTAAAAGAATAAAACAATATTAATATATTTATTCATTTTTATAATCATGAAAAAATATAGATTCAATTAAATTGCATAGTGAAAGACAATGTTGTTAACAGTTTTTTAATTTGTTTATCAGTAATATGATATGATTATAATGCTTATAAATTGTTTATTAATAAATTGAATTACACATATAAGTGAACAAAATAGAAGAAAAAAAAAACTGATTATCTTCATTATTTAAACATAAAAATTATGCAACAAATTATGGTAGTACAAATAAATACACCAATTAAAGTAATGAATTATATTATTAAAGAGTTTACAATTGTAGATCATATGTAATATATATTTTATTTTTTATCTTATTTTAATAAAATAAACACTGATTATAAATGTTTCAGGTCATAAAAATAGAAAATATTGCAATATTAATACCAGAAAAATTAAACATTCATGATATTTATCAATCACATTTAAGATAGAAAAATTAATAAAAATCTGTAACTTTTAACTTCTTTCGGTCACAAAATTATCTCGTGGAAAATTTAAAAAAAAAATTATTATTTTTTATTGAATTACATTTTTTTTTAGTGAATTACATCCTGGGTAATCATATGAGGTTCGGCTGATAAATTTTGCTCATATATGCGTAGCATGGGAATGAAAAGAGATATTGGAATGAAATAAAAAAATGAATAAAAGTAAAATATCTTAGCCAGAAAATGTGATATTTATTTTTCAATATAATATCCATTTACGCCGATACATCTTTCCCAACGTGTGACACGTTTTTTACATTCCGTCACTGAAAAGTTCTGGCGGTCTTTCTCGGATTCAAGTGGCCACAGCTTCCTTCACCTCATCGTCGGTGGTGTAATGATTACTTCTGAGATAACTCTTGAGATGAGGGAAGAAGTGGAACATTCCAAGGAGCCAAATCCGGCGATTATGGCGGATGCGGAATAGGCTCAAATTTCAGCTTGCGGAGAACTATTAGGAGAATTTGCGGGGTACCCATCGTGCACAAATTTTACAGTAACCCGATAATATTTAATTTTACGATATAACCCGATGTAATTTTACGGTAGCTCGATAATATTGCCTATTCGTCGTTAGATACTAACTGAATAGCGATGTGTTTGTTACTGGGTGATTCGCCTGTTACTTTTAAAGCAACTCGTCAACCTCCTTTCGATGTTTCTCGTCAGTCACAGAAACTGGTCGTCTGCAGCGAGGTACGTCCTCAATTGTCACTTTACAAGGTTCACATTCGCGCCCACCTATTCACAGTATTCCTGTTAACAGTTTTACTACCGTAAACCGCTTTTAAACAATGAATATTTATAGAATTGAAATTTTCTGCTCTTAAAAATTCGATCACTGTGCGCTGTTTTAACCGTGTTGACATATTGACCGTACTCGATTCCATTTTAACTTCTACTGAAAACAAACCGGTGAACGGATTTCAACCCATTATTGCAGGTTTGTAATGGGGGATTTTAGCTATAATGTGCTGCCACGCCCAACTCGATAGTAACGTTTTACTCTGTGTAGCACGCTAGTGTACATAATTTATCAGCCGAGCCTCGTATTAAGTCTTGACTGTAAATCTACAATGAAATATAAAAAAAAAGGCGTTAATAAATATTTTAGTTTTAATATTAAATCCATTAAAAAATTTCTGTTTATATTAAACTTTTAAAGAAAATGATTAGGAAAACTTGTGTAGACTGCTAATAAACATTAGATAAATTTCAAATTTTTATAAATTTATATTTCAAATTATAACTAATTAGTTAAATAATATCGGTAATTCATAATTTATAAAAAGTTTTATAAAAGTTCATTTATAAAAAGTTGAGAAAAAATGAATATAAACCATTTCTACATTTTGTAGAAACGACTTATGCCCAAGTAGACAAAAATGGATATCAGATTCAATAAGATGTATTGGTATACAACCCTACTTTATCAATTTTAAAGTCTGAATTTATGGAGCTCAACTATAAACATCGCACGGTTTTTTTAAGATTCCAAAGAGAAATACGGAAAATATTGTGCATTCCGTGATACATCAGAAATAAGTTCATAGTATCGAAATCAAAATCTGGTATAATCAGCCAGAATATAATCAAAAATATAAAGAACGATCTATGTTCATTCAGATTGTTTGGCTCTCAACTTTCCTGGCTGAATACTGGATCGTAGGCTAAAATTTCTAATTAATCTATACTTGGTGATTTGATTTTCATGATTTTCTTTTTCTTTTTGTTCCAGATCAGTTTTTTCACTTTTTCTTTCACCAGTTCTCTTTATAGAACAAATAATGGGCTATTATTTTGTTTAAAGAATGGAACTTTTAATTAATATTAAATTAAGAAAGGTCAAAAATTAAATAAGGAAATTAGATAATAATATTAAATAAAAATAATTATAACCTAATTACCTAATTAAAAACGATCTTTCTTTCCTGCTGACTCAATAATCTGAATTTTCAATAATCCAAATAATATTCGTCATGGACTAAAATCAATAAATTAAAATTCACTTGTATTAGTTGCATTTTTCACTAACAAATATTTAATTCCAAGTAGTAATTTATTATCAACAGTCTTTAACTCAAAGTAATATAACACATACAACATGTTCACCTCTTAAAAATAGTTGACTGACAAATCTTTCTAATTCTTCCCTTTTTCTAGTACTTTTATGTTTAATTATTTTTGGTACACTAATACCAACCAATCTTCTCATTCTTTCGCACTGTTCCTTATTTAGTTCTTCACCTGAAATAAAAGAATATATTATTATTAAAATATCATATTTATTATAAGTTTTTCAATTTGTTTCCAGCTCTAACATCTTACAGGAATATGATTTTCATAGGATAAGGATTCGCAAGGGTTAGAAGACCGTTGTTGTTAAGACAGAATTACTTCATTTCACAACTGACGGTTCATAGGTCCCTTTTATGAACCTATTTCGATCTTTCTTTTTATTTGTCTTTTGGTTTTAGAATATTATTTCCTTTTTTTCTATTGTTTTTATACGAGTTTTTTTTTGGTTATAATTCTTATATTTTTTGTTTAGTATTTGGTGTTTTTGATGAAATTTTGGGTTTATCATTATTGTCTTTTTTTTTTTTACTTCGCAGGTCTAGAAGAGATTATTTAAATAGCTAATCTTTATGCTAAAGTTTATTTTTATTTCTTTGATCCATTTTACTTTCTTGTACTGTACTATAATCACGAAAAATTTCGGTTTTCAGATTTCAACGGGAATATTTATTTTGACCATCAGTGAATCAATTTTAATTCGTTTCAGCGTGACATATGTACGTATCTCGCATAACTCAAAAACGATTAGCCGTAGAATGTTGAAATTTTGGATTTAGGATTGCTGTAATATCTATTTGAGCACCTCACCTTTTGACTGCAATTGACCCGAACTAAAATTGTCCAAAAAAATTTGGATTATGGACTTTTTCTTAACTGCACTAATAAGCCCTCACTAAGAGCGTTTTAACGATATATCATAAGTGGTACTTATTTTGCACTGGTTCGAGGTACAACCAAATAAAATAAATGTTAATTAATGAAATAAAATTATTTGAAATATCATGAGATATATATATATATATACAAGAGTACACATCGGTTCGAATCAGGCTTCATCTTCTTTTTTTTTAATAAAAATTAAGAAAAAAAATGAAAATATAACAGAAGTTATTAGTGAGATAAAATTTCATCTCATCAAAGATGATAGAAGATGAAGATAAATTTTTCATCACTAAAGATGAAAATAAATTTTCATCTCACATTTTTAAGAATGTGAGATGTAATTTAATAGGCGTACAAGGAAGTCATGTAGTGTACATATCAGATTGTTTTTTTTTTTTTTTTTTAATAATGTGGTTAAAAATATCCTCAACCATATTTAACATTCCTTAAAACAGTACTTTGTATAAGTTTTAGATAAATATACTAGGTCAAATATTTTTTAATTTTTTTCTAGTTAAAAATACGAATGACATGAGGTTTGCTAAAGTTGTCTGGATATACATCGAAACTTATAAGATTATACCGAAGTATTATTTTTAAAAGGCAATAAACATAATAAGAAAAACACTCGAAAATATATATATATATAGGAATTTTTCCGGCCTCCGTGGCGCGAGTGGTAGCGTTTCGGCCTCTCATCCCAGAGGTCCCGGCTTCGAATCCCGGTCAGGCATGGCATTTTTCACACACGCTACAATTCATTCATCTCATCCTCTGATGATATACCTTAACGGTGATTCCTGAGGCAAAAACAAAGAAAAAAAAAAGGAATTCGAAATTTCTAAACATTGTACTTCAGAAATTAATATAATGTCACATTTTATCATTGTTTTTAAATAATTTGTTGATTTAGTTATGACTAATTTAAAATATTCAAATTTTAAATAGTTCTACTAAAAATAGAACCACCAGTCGTTCCAGTACCCTTTTGAGTCTTTTAAAAATTTCAAAGAGGTTTTTTGTTTGAATTTTAATCAAAGTAACAAAATTATAGAACATACCGATTAATATTATGATATTACAAGTAATAAGCTTCAAATAGTTTATCATGGGGTAGTTATAGAAATAAAAAACAAAGGCTTCTATGAGGTATCCTGAAGATATGTGTATCTAATATGTGTTAATACTCGAATAGAATTTTAAAAATAAAAATTATACAATTCTTTTATGATATTTAAAAATTAAAATTTTTAACATAATAAATAAAAAACCAGTTTTTTTATTAATGAATATAAGATTATTGCAAAGATTTTTTTAATTAATAAAAGTAGTTGAGTAACATTAATAAGGTAGAGATTACAACTGTTAACAACAGAGGACTACGTGATTAAAAAATATATATAAAAAATATTTAAAAATTAAAAAGAAAATTTATGGAAGTCCGCAGCTGAGATGAAAGATGGATGGAGAAGAAATAAATATGACAGATACATTCACGGATCTTTAACTAAACAGAATAACATGGTCAGTAAAATATGAGATAACAGCTGCAACTATAATAAACGGATAAAAACTGACTATCATTAAAAATAATGATAACAATTAATTTAAAAATAATAATTTAAAAAAAAAAAGAAATAAAAAAAAAAAAAAAGGTAACTCGGCAATAAAAATTCATCATAATGTATTATTAATTATTAAGAATTATCTATTTAATACACAATCATTCTTATTTCATCAAATCATTCTTTTTATTTATTTTTTTTTTTAAATAAGTGGGTCACTGCCTTCAATCATGACCTACTTTTATTATAGTACGTAAATACGTAGGTTATATATACACAGCGATCACACATCATAGAGACAATAGATTATATTAAATATAACAAACATATAAACGTACTATATATGAAATAGCAACATGTAAACTGTCAATTGCCCCACTTGTAATATTATCTAACATTTATGTTTATACAAAATGAATCATATATAAACACTTACCCAGTATAGATTAGGCCATACATACGACTACAAATACATTATTATTTATTTATTTATATTAAAAATAATTATTGATATTAGAGAAAAAAAAATATTTATGTCATGCATAAACAATATTTTCATTTCTTTTTATTATGTAATGGTTTTATTACGAAAATTATGTTGTGTAACATTTGTGCTATACTACGTTCCTTTCCATGAAAAGCTTCCAAGAATAACGGTATAATATGTAACGGCAGCCTTATTTGTAAATTCATTTAGTATATTTTGATATTAGTGGTTATCAAAGCGAGCGTTATCAACAAATCAGGGGACTAAAAAACTTACAAGGGACAATGAGGAGATCAATGACTGAATTTATGGTAGAAATTTTCGTATTTAAAACAAATATTTTCTTACTAAATTTTATTTATAAATCGCAAATATTTTAATAAAATAATCTTATTAATTTTTTTTTTTACAAAAATTAGCTTTTCAACAAACAATTTTTAAAATAAAAACATATTAACTATATCCAGTTTAAAACAAAAACATATTAAAACTAAATCCAGTTCATGACAAAGCGATAAGAATATTAACATATAGAATACATGTGTATTGCTAATTATTATCGTGACCCCATTAACTAATAACATTTTGTATATAATTGGTCCTTTACTTTTAAAAATAACTGCTTGATTAATAGTTTTTTATAGTTCTATATTTCTAGTTTCCTATTAAGAAGAAGGGAGCTAATGAAAAAATTTTCAGTAAAAAAAAATTATATCAATGACATACTGTAAAATATTAAGGAATTATAAATCTAAATACTGATTAAAAAAAATTAATTTATTAGTACTACACTAATTCAAACATATCTTTTTTATTCTTTTTCATGTTTTCAAATGGAAATAAGAAGTTACATATAAACTATGAAAAATTCATTTGTGTTTCAAAATTAGATTCGTAACTCGTAATATACAACAGCTTAAATATATAATATATTTTTGTTTAATTTTATAACTAAAGTTTTTTAACTTCAATTTTTATAAAGTTGATTTTTTTATTAAATTTTTACATTAGTTATGGGAATATACTATAAAAATCACTTGAAATGAACCTGAGATTAAAAATAGTGTATACGTTAATAGAATGCCTACTAATTTTAATCTGAAGAGTGAAAGAACTTTACAACTTTAAAAGCATACAAAAATGTATTTAGATAATTTACAAAGTTGAAGTTTCATTTGATATCAAAACACATCAAGTTCACCCACCAGTTCTGTCACCTATTAAAAATGGATATATTTACTGGTGGGAAACGTGCCCGCTGTGTGTTTTGGTTTTAGTGATGAGAGGTTTCACATCAGTGACAATGTGCTAACGTTGACATCCATAACTGCCGAATATGGGGTAGGGAAAACAGTCATGAAACTTTGCAGCACATTCGTGAAGTCTTAACGTTAATGGTTTTTGCGCCTTAAGTAAACAAAGACTGTATGGCCCGTTCTTCTTCTAGAAGGCAATCGTAAATGCTATAGTTTATCTACACATGCTTCAAACATTTTCTAATTCTACAGTTAGATAATGACGACCAAAATCAACGCTATTACTATCAACAAAACGGGGGACTACCTCACTGCCACCTAGAAGTCCGAGATTTTTTAGACAATCGATTCCAAATCGTTGGATCGGTTGTGAAGATTCAATTGTACGGCCACCTCACTCACCGTATTTGATTCCAGTTGATTTTTTCTGGTGGGGTTTCATTAAAGATCGGGTTTATGTAACACTTTTGCCTGCTGGTCTTACTGAACTAAGATTTCGAATTAACGCCGTAGTTGCAGAAGTAACGCCCTATATGCCAGCTACAGTCGGGAATAAAATCGACTTGAGGTTGATTGTATGTCGCATTACAAATTGAAGCCATATCGAATAAAAGTGAATGTTGGATGACAAAACGTTTATGATATCTAAACCGAATCTGTATCATCATTTGTATTTTACCACAAATTCCTTTTTAACGATATTTTTCCACACGGATTATATGGGTTTTTTCCATCAATATTTTCTGTTCATTGGCACTGAAAATTTTTATGTCTCGGCCTTTCATCCAGAGGTTCCGGATTCGAATCCCGGTCAGGCATGGCATTTTCATACAAGCTACACATCATTCATCTTCATCTTCTGATGTAATACTTAACTGTGGTTCCGAAGGTTAAAAAAAAAAAACCTGCTGTAAGTTATCTCAATAAATTTTTATATTCTTTTTAAAATTGTGAAGTCCTTTTTGAATCACCCGGTATTATTCCTTTTTTCCCCACTTATATTAATAGTAAGAAAAACATTTATATAAAATAATTTAACGTTTTATTAAAATTGAAATAAAAAAAAAAAAAAATTATACATGATTATGCCAAATATGATGGCATTTAATTATTTCTTTTTTCTAATTCCATACCTTTATTTCTGCATACCTTTATTTTATAGGTTTGCGATACAAAAAATTAGGAAACTATGTCAACATATTACCTGGACAAGTTATAAAACTTTTTTTTTTCAGTAAAATTATTCTTTAAAATCAAAAGGTTAATCGTTGAAAATATAATAACAAAAAACAAAGTGAAGTCACATATTACCAGATGTTTTGATTTAAGTTTTTTGGATTTTATTTTTTGTTATAAAAAAATAAACACAAACTTGTTATGTTAGATATAAAAATATTAGTCTTCTTCCATTCTATTGTAGAAAGTTTAATATTAGCCCTACCAATTTTTAATTTTTAATTTTAATTTTTTTTTTCGCCGGCCTCCGTAGCCGAGTGGTAGCGGTTCGGCTTTTCATCCGGAGGTCCCGTTTTCGAATCCAGGTCAGGCATGGCATTTTTCACACACGCTACAATTCGTTCATCTCATCCTCTGAAGATATAACCTAACGATGGTTCTGGAGGTGAAACAAAAAAAAAATTTAATTAAAAATTTGTTTTAATTAAAATTTAAGAAAATTTTAATTTTCTACAGTGAATTCAAAATATGAATGTTTAACTTATAAGTTAACATTCTTGCTTTAGGAGCAGCTTTCTCTTTAAAGGAATAGAATAAGATACATCAAAATGCTGCTGTTTACTACGGTATTCAGCTCAATATCATAGAAAAAAAGGAAAAAAAAAATTTATTAACCTTTTTTTTTTTTTAAAAAAAAAAAAAAAGAAGAAATAGCAAAATAAATGCATTTTTTTTTTGTCGGTGGTGAAGGAATGCCATTTCCGCACGCCACCACGGGTGTGTAGGGCTCGGACCCAGGACACTATTCGTCAAGGGCTAGCTAAGAAGCTAACAGGTTCTGCCAAGGTGTTATTAGGCATATATAACCTGCCTCGTACCGACTAAACCTCTCTCACCGTTCTCCTCCTCCCCGAGATCAGACCCGCAATTAAGCATTAATCAGCCTAGGGGAGGTGCCTTTGGGTTCTGAGGTTCCAGAGTCCCCGTGCATCATCATCGCCACCCACTCAAGCAAGCCCAGACAGATCACAACTCAGCAGAGGGCTATCCATCACCCTTTCCCCCTACGGTCTGTTTCTTCACCACACTATTGTGGGTTTTATCTGTGTCCATCTTCTTCATTCTTCGTCCTTGGTATCACACACTCATTCGTCCATCACATTCATTCATCTTAATCTACACCACACTTTTTTTTCTCTTTCTCTCTCTCTTTTGGTGTATGTGATACTGTTCGTATATGTATGTATTCATTTGGATGTTTGTTAATTTTTTTTTTTTTTTTGTATGTGTGGGTGTTCGTGTATGTATGTGTTCACGACTAGGGTTCAGTAGTCCCCGTGCATCCTCATCGCCGCCCATCCCCAAAATAAATACAGTACGAAAAAAAAAGTTTAAAATCATACTAGCAAAATTGATGGTGACAATTATAACCTGCTTTAGAGAAAAAATATAGTTCCTCACTTCATATTTAAAATTAATTAACTCAAAACTAATTAGTCATCATTTTATTCCCACCTGACCAGCTATAATTTGTTATATGTTTTCTATTTTAAAATTAATTTAGATATTTAATTATAACTTCTGAATGAGAGAGAGATAGAGAGAGAAGATTATAATACTGTTGGTAATAACGGATCTAAATGAAGATAATTAATGTTTAAATTTCTTTCTAAAAACAAGATTTAAAAATCGAAAGGATTTCAGTTGAATAGTAAATTAGTTGTTTTACAGTTGTAGTTGTACCTTACTTGTTTATATTAAATTTATTAACATTTGACATTTACAGTATAATTTCAGATAAAATAAAAATGAAATTATATATGTATAAATAAAACTCAGAAATGTATTTTAAATGTAATATTTTTTTATAAAAAAAAAAAAAAGATCGTTCAATAAATATATTGTGACAGGTTTAATAGCATATTTTGGCAAATTGTAATATTTTATGAGAGGTTAATAATTTTTTACTGCCTCATTCATAACATAGTCCGTTGGTCTTTATGTCTTAAACAAAAAACAAAATAAAAAGAAAACCAGGTATAATTATACCGTTCGTTTTCTGTTATATAATGTTTTTTAATACGGCCAACTTATTCTACATAGTACGCATATTCGGACGGTAAATTATAGTCATCATATATATATTTATAAAGGGTTTAGATTTTGTTATTATATAATAAATTAATAGATTACAGTTATTAGTAAAGAAAAAAATTAACTTAGTCATTATTATAATTCAAATATGATTGCAAAATATCTTAACGGCTTGTAATTGCAAGTTAGGATTATATAGCCGTAGGTTGTATACGTTGGAAGTATAAGGTTAAATCTCAGACAGGATGTAGGTTAATGCAAAAACTCTGACCTTTATTTTAAAATAGTCAATATATACAATACATTTATAATATAACATTTATATTAGTGTAACCATAATATCAAAAGGCTTGTTTTAAAGTATTCAAAGAAATAAAATATATATATATTGAATTAATTTGTCTAATATTTTGGTTTATTCCGAAAAAATTATTTATAAACATTTACAACCCTTAAATCAACCATTTTATATAAAAAAAATTATATATTAGTTAAAATTTCGTTAGCTTAAAGTTGGTAATAGAATGTACCAAAATAACGATGATATAAACTTAACTTTTTTTAAATATGAGTTTCGTCTTATGAAAGGAGTAAAAAAAAAAATCACGGAAAATTGTTTATTTTAATGAAAACTATATTAATATTACCATTTATAGTTTTAATTAAAAAATTCATAATCGATTATCTGAGATAAATTTTTAAACGACTTCAAGAAAGGAGGTAATGTGTGTGTGTGTGTGTATATATATATATATATATATGTATATATATATGTATATATATACATATACACGTATGTTTTTTTTGTTCGTGCTTAACTTTTGTCCTATCCTTAAAACAATAAAATAAATAACAACTTTTAATAGAACAGTCACTTTAAAACAGCTAAGAAACAATAAACGTGAGCACCAAGCCGCCAAACCGGATCATCATAACGGGCCATCAAATACATGGAGCCTTTTTTGCCTCCTAACGTCCTCGTTGTTGTCTAGCAGATTCAAAACGAGACGATTATTATGCTTATCCAACTTTGACATATACATCGAATCTAGACGTCCAATTTCCTCAGGAAAGTATGGAATGTCTACGTAATCGTGGATTTCAGCATTCCTCGCGAACCATGGCGCGTGGGTTATATTCCGTAGAAGGTCAGAAAATTCACGAAAAACATATTTTGCCATCCGGCGGGTAGGTTGGGACAATGAGAATCGTTATATTCTACATGTATGCGGCACATTAGATCATGTAATATGGTTTTCTATAAGGCAGGTAATGTGAGTTTTTGCACAAGATATGTAGTACTTTCAGACCCAATATACAGAATCGTCGGGGACAGTGAGACTTATAATTTTATATACCTGCATCACATTACATCTTCTTGAAGTCGGTTCCATTTCTTTTCTTCTTTTTTAATGTCATTATTTTTAAATATAAAGACACTATAGTCATATTAAATATATATATATATATATATATATATACATATACACATATTTTTTTCTTACGTTTTAATTTACAAAAAAAGAGGGGTTTCCCTTCAAATCCCTCATAGAACTGATATGTATACATGTCTTATATAGTATACATAAATATATAATAAACATAAGTACATACAAGGATGAGTCTAAGGAAAATTGATAAAGTTCAGAAAAAAATCCCAAAAAATAGTTATCAATCACAGAAAAAATATCTAATTAAACAAAGAAACGGTGAAACAGATCAAAGAACCAACAAAAGAAGTGGCAAAACGCCGTAAGGTAGCTGATTCACCTCAAATCTCGGGCAGATCGAATATATGCAGTCACTTTACACGCCTAAGCCCTTGCTGTTATCCAGTGATAATTAAAAATATTAAATTTAATGATTAGTAAATATAAATTTTATGTATGATCGACTATGTACAGTACAAGTGCAATTAATAAAATAAACAATTTTAATAATTAATTCTAACAATTTAACAATTTTAATTTTAATTATTTTTTTTAAATCTACATTTAAAAAAAAAATTAAAGTTATACCTATAAACATTTTCGAGAAGTTATTTATTGATATATAATTGAATAATTGATTTTTTTTTTTTTTTTGTTTTAATATACATTAACACTTTTACTTATATCATATATACTCGTATATGTAATTACACATTATTTATAACTTTCTATTGCAAACAACGAAACCGATACTGGTTCTATTTATCAATTAGTATCATTCCTAACTAGTTATTTATCTGTTAGTAATACAGCTCTTATCACAGATTAAAAAAAAGGAAAGAAATATGAATGAAAATATGATAAATCTTTAAATAAATGCTGACGTATCATAACTTCCGGTAATAGTTAAATCAAAGAAAATAACAGGAAGATTTAGATGAATATTTATTATTTTAAATAACAAAGAGAAAAACAACTGATGAAAGAAACATTGAAATCTTTTCTTTAAATTCCTAATTCATATTTAAAATCTAGTTCTTTTTACTTTCATGATGAAATGAAGAAACTAGGATTTTCTAATAGAGATAACACGAATATTATCTAGCCAGCCTGGAAGGTATTACTACATTAAAAAAAAATGAAATTAAAAAAAAAAAAAAAAAGGAAGGTTGTCTTGTCATTTTGATCCTAAGGGGTTACCCTTGATTAACCAGGGTCAGTACGGAAGGTCCTTATCGCGAGGTCACCGTCTGCCCTCTTAGAAAGTGCGACTTCACCTTCTGCTTGTTACTTTGACCCTGTAAAAAGACCTTTCGAAAAGGTATAATATTTCGTGATAGAGAAATCTACACCTACTATTATTTGTATATATATATATATATATTGATAAATACCGTACCTTTAAGCTAAATCGTTTATGGTAGAACGATTTCGCTTGTAAAAAACTCACATGTAAATCCCTAACTCTGAATGTATAATTTTTTCTTTTAATTTTTATGAAAAGGTCCACTTGTCACACATTGCGTGACTCCTTTAGTTCATAAAACAGCATGAGTACAAGAATGTAGTTTTTAGTTCCAACCGAGCTATATTTTTATCGTACTTATAATGCTTAGTATGATAATTAATTAAAAGCCTTTCATTCATGGTAAGAACCTTGAAAATAATATAACCTTGTTGTTGTTTTATAAGTTTAAAACATGGTTATTACAATTAGAAACTAATAATAAAGTATATACAATAAAGCTCACCTTAAGTTCAAATCTAATATTAATTATCATTATTTATTGTATACATTGATAATCTTTCAATAGAATGCAAGGTTAATAAGTTAAAAATTAATGTAGGATAATAATAATAAAAATTTATAGTAATAATAATAATAATTATTGCGGGATTTTTTTTTTTTTTTACATCTAATTAGTGTTAAACCAGAAATAAATGGTCTCCTAAGATTTATTAATTTAAAGATAATAGTTTGTATTCGTTGACAAATACAACTGCAGTTGTCTTTTATTAAATCTACATTTCAATAAGGATATTAATTAACAGAAAAACAAAACAAAAAAAGCTGTAATAATTACTTACTTTATACTTTTCTATCATTGATTATTTATTTTTAATAAATGGTAAAATAATAATACATAAAAAAAGTTAATTTTTAAGCTTTTAAAACTTTTTTTTTTGATCGGTAACAAAAAATAAGGGTTAAAAGATATGTAAATAAGGGTTAAAATAGGTAAATATATAAAAATATATTTTTCGTTATTTGGGAAAGGGGAAATTTTTTTTAAATTTTTAGAAAACTGATGTCAAAATTTTACCAACAAATAACCCTCCCTATATACTAAAGTCTTTACATACGTACGTACGAAGATTATCCCCAATTTTTCTGGTTTTTGGATTGGAACATAATGAATTAAAAATAAGATCTGTACTCCATTTTTTGACCGATTAATTTCTCGCGGCATATTTCTAGAAATATGCCAGGAAAGTAATAAATTATAATTTATTCTTATTTCTGCATAAATTTTACAATTTATTCATATATTTTGTGTAGATAAATTAATAAATATTTTAACATTTTTACTTTTTTTATTTAATTTAATCGATTATTATTTTTAGACATTTAGTCTAGGAATTATTTTTTTTCCACCTTTATTTCTTTTTCTGTTTAGCCTCCGGAACTACCGTAAGGTATTACTTGAGAGGATGAATATGAATGAACTGTAGTCTTTTACAGTCTAAGGTCGACCACTTCTGAAACGTGTGATTAATTGAAACCCAACCACCAAAGAACACGGTTATCCACGATCTAGTATTCAAATCCATATAAAAGTAACTACCTTTACTAGGATTTGAACTTTAGAACTCTCGATTTCGAAATCAGCTAATTTGCGATGTCGCGTTATCCACTAGATCAGCCCGGTGGGCTATTTTTTTCCACCTAGTATTAGTAAAGCATAAAATAAATTTCAAAAAATTTTATAATGAATTAATGTTATTATTATATATCATTAATGTTACATAATTTTGGTACGAATATAAGATATTTTCATTTACACTCAATTATTCTGTTGTTTTGTACAAAATGCAACGATCAAAGTTATTTTTTCTAAGATGATATTGTTATCTACAATTTGTGATAATAAATTTCTTAAACATTATTTCCACTAGTATTTAAATAAAATAATTAAAAAAAAATTTTTTTTATCCACCTTACCAGCAAATAAAGATGAAATTTCTCTCTGAATATCTTTCCGTTTATTTTAATATTTTTTAATCTCCTGATGATGATTTAAATAAACCGAAAGATTTTGAGATTGAAATTACATATTTGTTGGAAAGGTGGATAAAAATTTTTTTTTTTTTTAATTATTTTATAATTTCTGATAAGTTTGACTTTTTGTTTATCAACTATACATTTTGAATTTGAATACTAAGTAAACCTGACATGGAATGTTCATCGTTATTGATTACCAGAGTAATTTGTATTTTATACTAGTTCCCCTAAAACCGTTCGGTTGTGGTACTTGACGCGCGCGCGTCACACACACACAAATTTACAATACCTTATTTTAAAAAAATCATCGCATTTATGCAGCTGTATTTTAAATAATACTTAATAGAAATAAAAGATAATTAAATAATCAATTTCGTTTGTCCATACGCTTTCTCTGTGTAATGAATAAATCATTCCTTGTTCTGGTTTTGGAAATTAAATAGTTACTAAACGAAACCAATCTTCTTTCTTTTTTTTTGCTTGAAATTATTTTTTCTTTTTCAATAATCTTCCTAATCATTACTAAAACTTGTTTTTGGTTAAATTCGTTCAAAACAATTTTCGAAGTTATTGGCGAAAATCTTTTATTTATTCAAATTAAAAGTCCTTTTCTTTTCTTGTTCTTTCTTAAAAAAAAAAAAAAATAGTCCTTCGATTTTGCAAATTTTTTTGTATAAGCTTGTTTGCATATAGATAGTTTAGTTAAAAATGTAGTATATAACATAACGGTCATGTTTAGATGGTCATAATCAATACTTTTAATATTATTCAGTCGTTCCTGGATTTTAAGCTATTTTTAATTTAAAACGTAATTATTTCTTGCTTGCATCAAAATCTTATCTCGATCAAAAATACCTTTTAAAATCCGTAGACTGTACTTCTGATTAAAACTTAGGTTAAATTTTGTTTAATTCTCTATTTTCCAATACATTAATAAAAATATGGTAAATCTTAAATTCGCAGTGTCAACAAAATGTTGTTTTTGATATAAATTTTGCTTTCAATAAACAAAATATACGCGAAGTATCAAACCTCTACTCGTCGAAGATTGCCAGTTTTAATAGTTTTATACATTCTTAAGTATTAACTAATAAAATTTTTTATGAAATAATTTTTAAATAAAACTTTTCATAAAAAAACTCAATATTGATCATAGTGTAAAATCAAAAAAGGACCTTAGCAAATACCCTAAAGTAGTTGTATATTTTACATTTTAAACTATCGTTAAACTATAATTTTAAATTAAACAAAAAAAAATTAACAGGATTTACCTCTGAAATGTAATAACTTATTTTAAATACTTTAGTTCGTATTAAAAATACTGTAAAATCAATTTTTTTTTTTAAATTACGCAGAAAGTTATTTTTTTAAGTAAAAATATAAATGAAGAACCATTTCAAATTTAAAGAAAGCCATTTAAAGCTATTTAAATACGTAAAAAGAATCTTTTAAAATTTAGATACGTAAGTGAAAAACCGTTTACTATTTAAAAATAGTTATTTAAAGATATTTAAAAACAAAGAATTCATGAATATGCAACCGAAAAACTATAGTGTTTATGTGTGTGTGTGTGTGTGTGTGTGTGCGCGTGTGTGTGTGTAAGCATGTGTGCGCGCGCGCACGCATAAATTTTATCAGGGTAATTTTAATTGTACGAACAACTTAAATACAAAGCAACAATGAAAACCTTGAATATCATATAATAACAATTATTAAGCTTTATTATTGTGCGTTGTATATATTTGTAATAGTCATTTTTAGAATTAATAATCTACAATTTTTTTTTTTTTTTTTTAACTTATATAATCTAAACTGTTAATAAATGATCAATGATAGATATATCATTCAATTACTGAAGGTTATTGGCTGTTCTGTCATTTAAACATAGTTGTTAATTTCTATTACGGAAGATTATATAAAAATATAGTATAATATATATTACTCTTCATAGAATATTTATATATATATATATAAATATATATGTGTGTGTATTGCAATACCGTACAACTACATGTACTTTATCTATTCTCTATGAATAGAAAATTTGCCGCGCTTAAAAAAGTTGTCATCTTTTTTTTTCCTTTTTATAAAGAAGAGTTGAATGTATGTAACAATAAACAGATGCATACTATGAAGGTAACTTCATAATACAATGTATTCTCATACGTTCAGTTTAATGTGGTTTACCTTCAATTTGTAGTTGACATTATTAATAACACATATACAAGCAAAAATTGTATACACATAGATCTGTGTAATATTACACTACATAAAGGAATCTGGGGTAATTTTAAAATTGATATTATTTTTTAAAAAAAATTCTAATAAAAATACGCAAAATTTGAATTTTTAAAAAGATAACAAAATTAGTTTTGAACGCAGTTGAACGTGTTGTATTTGACCAAACCGTGTAAGAAACTATATAAAAATTGGGTTGTAAAAGTTGAACATCATATTATTTCTGTTTCCAAGAATTACATACAATTATTATTATTTTTTAATCCTTTATATGAATGAAAATATATACACAGGTGATTACAAATTGCAAGACAATCTCTTGAGAGATGATTTTACAGCCAAAAATAAGAAAAAACGTTCATATACCGTAAAAATAGGTCAGAAAACGGTTCGTTAGTGAGTTCCAGCTCACGAAGCTTTTAGTCGTGCTTTCTGCTCCCTCTGTAAAATTAAACCGTACTAATATTCTACGATTTACTACTCGAGGGGTAAATATGGTGTTTTCTCATAGTGTTGATCCAAGATATTGAACAAAAGTGGCCCCATACCCTCTATCTCACTTAGATTTAAAAAAAAAAAAAAAAAGAGGTAAAAAATGAACACTTTTTCGGAAAATACACTTTTTTTAGATTTGAAATAAAAAAAGATTGTTAATTTACCGATAAACAAATACAAATTTCTAATTAAACGTAAATTTGAGAAGTTCAACTTTAATTAGAAACAAAACACACAAACTGGATCGGAAAAGTGATAGATTTCAATCATATAAATTCTAAAACTAATTTGGATACTCTTTTAATAAACCAGTAAATCTTTTAATAAACAATAAATCTTTTAAAATATCAGAAAGTGGTTAAAGTCATTAGCAAAACTTTTGCAAAATCTTGTTAAGTTTTATATGCTATTGGATAAATGGATAAACGTTTTGTTTAGAACTTTTAAGCGTTTTTAATTTAAAATTCAGTTGGTAAAAAAAGTAAAATTCTAAACCTTAGATGGTACGGTCGGGAGATACACGACAATGGTAGACTTCCACCTACACTAGTAGAAAATTAAGGAAAAAACCAATGGGGTCTTCCTACATCCATGAAACCTGCTTCGTCTAACTTAATGTACGATAATCGATAATATTTTTAGCTTTACGGAAGTTTTTTAAGAGTTTTAATGCTAGATTTTGCTGGAAGGTAATCTAACTTCTTCTTAGACAATGGCTTTTGTCATAACAAACCACCAGCAACCCCACCGTTATTATTCAATTAAGTGCAATGTTATCAATTGTTATTATCGCTTGCGCAATAGTTAACACACTTTAGAAACTAACGGAACACGCATGTCTCTAAGTAAGAAGATTAAGTTTATGCAGTAGGGCAAGTATGTTTCAGGCAACTCCAAACATTTCTTCCCTTATATTACACTGTATTGACTCACCTTAATGGACTTGTTACACTTTTTTAATGAACAGTTCCAAGTTAATTGAAAAAGGAAAATATGTTCTTAAAATTTATTGTTTCGCGCAATTTTTCGTCGCCTTTTTTCTTCATGGGTTATGATGACTACTAAAGATAACTCTTAAAAATGGGGGAAAGGCAGAAGGAAGCAGCTAACCATTGATAAGATAACTAGGTATCATAAGCTTCATTTAAGAAAAATTGGCGAAATCGGTCCAGTGGTTGGAGCTGGAGAACTCTTATCAGGGGTATTTTAATAATTATTTTAAATATATAGATAGCACTATTAAAAATAAAAGAGGTGTTCTCAGACCCTTTTTAAATTTAGTTCTTTACATGTTATTGCAAATTTTCCATACAAATTTTTTTTTGAATTTTCGCTTAAATATTCTTTAAATATCTGGACATCGATCTGTATAAATGCAACAATCCAATACAATATTAATTAGTAGTGATTATTAAAAACAAAAATTTACATGCAAGTCATCTTATGTGTTATTTCTTACAAGGAAATGTTTTCACATCGTTCTTTAATAAAGTCACTATGAACTACCGAAGAAATTTCCTTTAAAAAATAAAATAAGTTTCATAATATTAATACGCTAAGTAAAAAATAAAATAAGATTCATAAAATTTTAATACACTAGGTAGAAACTAAAAAAATGCTTGCATTATCAACCATATAGCCTATATACTGGACGAATTTGAGGATCAGTTTTTCTTTCTTTTTTTAATACTTAATTGAGTTGTTTTATTTAAACAAATCATATAAATCAGAATGTTCGTGTATTTTTGTCAAAACTATGTCATATAATATAAACTTTTGTGTCTTAACACATATTTTAAAAACAAACGAAAAATAAAAGAAATTGTATAAATTTTTTTATTTTGGTTTGAGTAAATGTTATTAAAATTACAAAATATAAAATGTATAACGTGTATGTTTGATTATGAGAAGAAGAAAATTAAAGTATGGACAAAAAATTGATAATAATATTGAAAAAAAAAAAAACAGATTTTTATTTTTAACAAATATATTTAAAAAAACTATTTAAAAAAAAAATAATTCTTTATTTTTCACAGAAAAAATTATTATGAATACAAACTGAAAATATTTAGCAGTATTTTAATTACACCACCCTCCACCAAGAAGCAAATTCGTATATGTTTAGGAAAATATAAACTCCCTGGCAATACTGCTATTACACATAACTATTTAACATTACTTTTCTTCATTTAAGGGTACAAAGAATTCGACAAATTTCTTTAGCATTAAAAAAAAAGATTTTTGAAATTTTTTCATAAATCGTTACAATCATAAAATTATTTTTATAGAAAATTCAATACATAATACACAGATTTATACAGAGTGTATCAAAACTGCACGGCAATCTCTCGGAAACGGATTCTATATCTAAAAATAAAAAAAAAGTTTCCAATAAACAT
>JAAAKQ030478707.1:9655-22660 GCA_010016005.3 Zanna intricata
TGTTAATCGGGTTTTAACAATGATTCAGTTGTAAAACATAAGCTGGGAAATCTCTTAATTAGCTCTGAAAAAAAATCAGCAATGTATATATAACCTTAAAACAAGGTGTATTGAATTAGGTATGTCCTGCTGCATAATTATCTAGGTATAATAATGCGGTATTGCAAGGACATCTTTCCATATGGAGATCGGGATGTCCTGGTTAACTTCCATTAGCTTTAAAATGTAAGTTTTGATCAACTAAATTGTTACAGAAAACGCACCACCATTCAAAGCATCAAAATATTTTTCTTGAATTTACTAAGATGGCATAAAATATGCAAAGCAGCAAAATTATATTTATATCTAACTTTTTCTTGCTTTCTATTATCATACTATATTTTAACTGTTTTAATCCACTTATTTCTAATAAAAAACATAACAATCAACATTTTTAAAAAACTCTTTTTTGGTCTACCAGGGCAGCAGAAATCACAAGGTCTGTTCAGAAAATAACTGACCTTTATTTTTTCAATCTTTATTAATTTTAGATTATTGGTTCTTGTCCCTTTTAAAGTACTCCCCTCCCCTATTCACACACTTTTCCCACCAGTGTTCCAAAGCAAAGCAGTCCAAGATAGCTTCATTTGAAATGACCTTTAAGGCCTGTGACATATTTGCTTTAATGTCATCAATAATATTAAAAAGGTGTCTTTTCATCACAGATTTTAATTTCAGAAATAAGAAGCCAGGTCTGGCAAGTAGGAAGGCTTAGGGAGGGCAGTCATCTGATTTTTGCACAAACTGATGAATTGACAAACCCTTACTGTGCGGGTGCATCGACATGAAGGAACTATGAGTTGTCTCGCCATAATTCTGGTCTTTTTGAAAATTTTTTCATCACACTATCATAAAAGGCCTTGAGAGTATGTACAGTTCACTGTTTTTCCCTAACGCACAAATTCAAAATGCAAAATTCCATTAAAATTGAAAAAACAAAGCATATCATTTTGAAATTCGATTAAGAGTGATGTGGTTTCTTGGGACCTTTACCAATCCATTGTGATGATTGGCCTTTTGTCTCAATGTCATACCCAAAAACCCAGCTTCCATCTCCCATTATGATTCTTTGCATGAATATTTCATCATTGGCGTGTTCAAGAAGTTGTTGACAAATGTACATTCAATGTTCTTTCTGCTGTTTCAGTTATCAAATGAGGAACGAATTTTGCTGCAACTTGATGCATGTTCATTTTTTAGTCAAAATGTCATGGCATGATCCAATTGACATGCTAACATTTTCTGCAAGTTCTTTGACACTCAACTGGCAATTCATGCACCAGATTTTAGTTTTCCGAACATGGGTGTTATCAGTTGAAGTTGAAAGCCTTCCTGGTCAAGGGTCATATTTAATTTACTGACAACCACTTTTAAATCATGAAAACCATTCATAATATTGTGTACAACCCAGAGCATCATCTCCGCAAACTTTTTTCAGAAGTTGAAAGGTTCTATGAAAGTTTTTTCCAGTTTCATGCAAAATTTTAGGTTGTAATGCTGCTACCGAAAATTGCACATTACAACAATCGCTGCTAACACTTAAACATGTTGCACTCAAATAAAAATAATATGAAAACTAAACGACATACCAACAATCCAAGAACACATGGCTAGAAAGGATAAGCGGAACACAATACTGCCAAAGTTTTTCCCAGTTTCATGCAATATTTATATTGTATTGTTCCTGAAAATCGTACATTAAAAAAGTTTCTACTAACACATAAACACGTTTCACCCAAAAAAACAAAAACATGAAAACTAAATGAGATATCAACAATCTAAGAATATGTGGTTAAAGAGGAGGTTTGAGTGAAAAACAGTGCTGCCAACCATCGTTACTAAATATCTCCACTGGCATGTAATTAAAAATGTCTGATTATTTTCTGAACAGACCTCATATGTGAAGTAGTGGAATTATGATTAAACATAAGTAGTAGATTTTTAACTATTTTGGAATTAAAGCTATAAAATAACACTGGTATAAGAGGTCAGCATATTTACAGCATAAGATAATAATAAATTAGGATAAATATCCTTAATATTACTATTTATAGAAAGTAAATCTAGATAATAAATATTATTAAGATAATTTATCCTGTGGAATTAGTATTTACTATTAAACTACTCTATTATTCTAACGAATCTACCAGGATCGCAAAAAAAGAGCACAATAAAAATAACTATATTATTACACTGATCCTACCATGAACAATTTCCTTGAACTATTATTACACTGACAATCTAACTTGCTTATCCTTCTCACTTTTTACTGATCAGATAGATTTTTAACCAATTAAATTTTTAAGCTTTTTGACCTATGCTCTGGGAGAGAAACAATATTTGGCTTCTCAGTTTTTTTTTTTGCTTCTCTGTTTTCTACTTCATAAATCAGGATTTCAGAAAGTAAATAGTTGAATTAGGATACATTCTAACTTGCATAAGTTACTATCTTTCTATTATTCTGATTGCCTTTATAATAATAAAGGCAATCAGAATAATCTCATTAAAAATACATATACGTTCTATCTGACTTTAGCTGGATCCTATGTTAACAGTTTTTATTTAAAAGTATAAAAAACAGGCAAAAAATAAACACAATTAGACAATATTTATTTTTATAATTTCATGTTACAAACATGAATAATATAACATAACTTATAACTTAATTAACAATAAAATAAAGCAGTGTGTGCTTAATTTTTGTTGTTATTACTATTATTATTATCATTATCATCATCATCATCATCATGATTAATATTATAATTAGCATATCATGATATCTTATGTCTTTTAAACAATTTATATCAGTTTTATAAAATCTTAAAATTATAATATGACTATTAACAAATTTCACAGCTCTTACATACTACAAATAATAAATAAAAAACGTAGATAAATTTCTCAAGTTGCACACAAAATATTTTTAAAAATAATCTTTTTTTTTTAAATCTGTTTATTATTTGTGTTTCATTAACAATAAAAATAACAGGCAATCATGGTACGAATAATTTTTATTATTTTTTGCATGTTATTTTAATGCAAACAACAACTACTCTACATATGTATTTGTATAATTTAGCACAGAAAAATATAACTATATTAAAAAAAATACTGTACAAACAATAATAATAATAATATCATTTTTAACATTAAAAATTTCATTTATTTATGCTAAAACTTCTTATAAAAAAAAAAAAAAGAAGAAATCATACTACTTTTTAACACTTAACCAGCAAAAAAGGCAAGAAATAAAGCTAAAATTAAACAAAAAAATAAACAAATAATAGTAGCAAATATTAAAAAAATGTCACACTGTTAATAATTCTCTTTTATTTTTTAATACAAATAAATTCTGGCCATATTTTGAATTTTCATAAAAATAACAATCGCTTTTAATAATTATATTTTTTTATTATTACAATCGTAATAAAAAAGTAATTCAAATATTAATAAATTTTTAAATTTTGCACTTGATATAATCTTAAAGGTAAACTAAATTTGTTTATAATACAGTTGTAATATTATTGGGTTGCAATGGTAATAAACAAATAATTCTAATATTAATATAAATTTTGCAGTTGCATATAATTTTAATGAGCAAGTTAAATTTGTTTATAATAGTTGTACACCTGTAATTAATGGTACCATAATTTGATACAATTTCAGAATTATAACTATTATAAAAATTACAACAACAAAAAATTGATTGATTAAATATTTAAAAAGGAAATAGGTGAAAAAATTTAATGAATTATAATTATTTTACTAACATGCCTTACTCACTGGTTAAGTTGAGAAAAAAAATGTTAGAAAAAACATTATCAAATCCAACAGCATATGTATTTTTTTCACGATTGTAATATCATAAGAAACAGTCACTTAGGCCAGCTACATTATTATAAAAATAAAAAAGGGGGAAAAAATACAAGCAGAAAATAAAAATAACATTAATACTAGTAAGCTTTTATTATAATAATGTAATATATATTTTTTTTTTTTTTTATTGTGAACATGTGAAATTTATTTTCAACAGACAACTGCTTCAGAGATTGGATTCTCAGTAATATGTATCGGCCAAGGAGCACTTTGGCTGCTACGAACACTTTCAATAGATCGTGATGATTTCACCTTTGCTAGTACTAGAAAAAAAATAACAGAAAAAAACATAATTAATAATAATAATAAAATAACTTCTAACAACTCAACTATATAAAATAATTTTACGCAAATAAAATAAATATTAATTTCTTTTCTTTTTTTTTTTAATAAATAATAACAACTATTGTGACCCAACAGATAGCAAGTAAATATAGAGAATAAGCAATTGTTAATGTAAATGGATCTGTAGATATTTAACAGTGATTTATTAATTGTACATATTTACCTTCTTGACATGTTACTAGTATTAAGGAATCATTCATTAGATTGTATGGTTGCACAGTTTACTGTCCTGTTAATTTCTGAAGAAATATTGATAAAACTTGAAAGGATTAGAATTTAAATGAAAAGCATTTTAGAATTTAATTTAAGCTTAACTTAAACTTCAGAACATATAAAATTCAGTAAATTTTATTAAAACCAATTTTAGGGTTATTAGAACCTGTTTCTCTTCTTATCTACATTATATAAATATTTTTTATAATAATAATAATATTATTAAAAATGAAATTAGTTACCATATTATTTTACACTGAAAGTATATATTTGAGATGGGATAAATGCCAGTTTTATTGAATATTTGAATACAATGGATATTCAAATAATCAAACTGTTATTTTTAATCTTATATTTTAAATTAACATTTTAGATTTATGTTGCTCTATTTATTTATTCTGAAAGCAGTTGTTCTTATTTCAGCCGACAAGCCCCCATCTTTATTGCAGGTCCTAAATATATGAAACAAGCCACTTTTTTAAAATTACTGACCGGACGATCGTTAACTATGTCTTCAATCATAACTTTTGTTTTTCTGATGTTCAATTTTATTCCTAGGGCCTCACTTTCTTGTTGAACAGAGTCAAGAATTTCAATTTCTTAGCCTGAGAACAGGGTCATATTGTCAGCAAACCTTAAATTATATGCCGACCTCCTATTTGTATACCACCATTCCAGTTTCTCAGACTCTTCCACATGATATATTGTAAATGTTGATTAAGATCAGAGAAAGAGAATAAATACCTCATGAACTCTTGAATGGTAAAAGGGCTCTGCTGCTGTGTCATTTTCTAGTCTAACGGTTGTACTGTTCTTTACAAATAGGTTCCCCTACTTGAGGATAACAATATTATCAGGAATGTCCATAATTTTTATGGGTATATTTGATTAATCTAATTTTGTAATAAAAAAAAAGATGATAATATTTTATTTAAAAAAGATTAATTAAAACATTTTTTTGAAATAGGCTAGAAGAATAGTTAAAACTCATGTATTTAATGACAGGAGTATATTACCATTTAATAACCAGATAACAAAACATTTCCCAGTATAATAATCTTTTTCAAAGTGTAAGTTTTCAATTATTATTTATTAAACAATTAAATATCTATAAACTTGTTCTCTTGAAACAATAAATAGATGTATTAACTTTTATATCCAATTTAGAGCAAAAAAAAAAAAATACTCAACAACAATTAACATTTTTATATTCTGTTTATTCTGGTCTCTTGCAACTGCTTCTAAATGATGATACAATAAATAAATTTTATGAAGCATATGAAGAAATGCCATGTCTTACTGGGACTTGAACCCAGAATCTCCAGATGAAAGGCATAGATGCTACCACTCTGTTATTGAGATTGACTTTATAGAAAAGTATAAAGTTAAAAATAATTTGCAGAGCTCCTGTATTTAATAGTAGAGGTTGTATTGCCTTCATAATCCTATAACCCCTATAAAAAAAAACAAAACAATTTTTTTTTTCAGATGATGATTTAATAAAAATCGATTAACGTTAATTGATAAATGTTAGAAATTTTCAACAAATTAATAATGATTCCTAAGTAAAAGTTACATAAGGTTCAACCATTTTTAAGATGTAAAATCTTCTTCAATATCTCCCTAACCCTTATCTAATTTTTTTTTAAATTAAAATTTTTCTAATTTTTAATTGAACTATTAACTTTATTTTTTTAAATATTTTTCTCTAAATAAATACAAAATAGATTATTTTTTTAAATTCTATGTTATGTGACAATATGAAAGATTTTCAAAGCTTATCACAGAATCCAACACGTAATATATCCTTAAAGAAACCTTAGAAAGTAATAATCTTAAAGATTTTTCTAATAATTTATTTTAATCAGCTGAAAAATATGTTTTTTTTTCTTGTATTTAAGTCTCACATATAATATTCATTCAAATCAGAAGACTGAAATATAAGTTTTTGTTTTCTGTGAAACAGCACCCCACCATTCTTGACATGATCTTTATAATATAAAATTACAATAGGCCTGAATAAATTACTTATTGATCTATTCTCTATTTTTCACATAAAAAAAGAAGTAACTTTATAATAATTTTCATTTGAAAATGGGATCTACATCAGAGAATGGGTTTAGCTTTTTAACTTTTATCTTAACAGTATTAATTTCTTATACTTCCAATGAAAGCACTTACAGTTGCTTAAAATGTTACCAAATGTTAAAATGTCACTAAAAACAAACAAGTAGTTATTTACATGAAGGTAATACATAGTACTACTTAATCTTCTATGGACTAGTTTATTACATATAACTTAAAATATTCCTCATGTCCAGTAGTTCCTACTAATGAAATTCTAAATTCAACAGAATCAGAATAGGATAGAAATGGTTGTACTTGGTACTTTTGCTTAAGGTTTACTTGACCTACTATTATTATTATTAATGAATATTTGATTAATCGTAAAGTTATGCTCAATGAACTAATTAATAACTAAATAATTTTTAAAGGGCAATAGGACTTTACTGTTTACCATTATTACTAAACAACTACAATAAGAATTTATTACATAACTTTATATTATTTTAACTCTAATGAAATAAATTAATTCATTATAATTCCATATTAAAAAGTTTTCAAAGATTTTATAATATAAACTATGTCTAATACCACAAAAAATAATTTTTCAGCAGATATAACAAAAAATAGCAAGTACAATGCAAGACTAATCGTGTAAAAACCACACGAATCTGTAAATATATTTTCTCATATTTATTATTTAAATTAGCAATATTAAATAATCATTAAAGAGGATAAGATGGAAATTAGCACTAAAAGGGAAAATTAGCACTAAAAAATTTTATAAAACACACCTAATCAAAAAAAAGGAAAAATTAACAAAAGCAGTTTCAAAAGTAAGGTATGCCTAGTGCCGCAACACAAACACAAGCAAAATAATTATCCTAATCATGATTAATTTGCAAAATTTAGAACTTCCTAATATAAGTGGCAGTAGCTTTTTACTATTTTTGACTGTTTTTTCTATCAGTTTTCAAAATTCATTTCAATGAAATCTCATCCATAGTACAGTAATTAGGTATGTAAATGCAAAATGAAAGTTATTAGGCAAAATTCATAAAAACCTTATCAAAGCAAATGATGAGAGAATAATTTCCCATAAAAGAAATGTTACTGCTTAGTTGTTTAGTTTAAAAGGATGGAGATCATCTATCATTAATGACAAATACAATTAACTGCACTAATTGAATAATGTAAATTATGAATGAATCAAGAAATTGCGAGGATAGATTGGGAAATTTTTAAACATATCCATCAAAGCATCAGCTTTACATCACTTATTGGAAAACTGAAAAAGTATTTTTCAGGAAAATAATTTTCACTAATTAAAAAATAAGACTGTAATTATTTGATTGATGTGGAAGTAACACTTTTTTAGATTAATATCACAGTGAGAAAATTAGAAGTGATTTTTAATTGTTTTGAGGATTATGTTGAAAATAAATAAGAAATAAAACTGCTTTTGGTATATCATTGATGATTAAAAATACATTTTTATTTGTAAATTTCAATCATATCTTAATTTTGGAACTTGTTATGCAAATTTAGAAAATACAAAACAGTCATCTGCTACAGAAAAAAAAAAATACACTTTTATGCTTAATAATAATAATAAAATTCTATTTGTAATCAAACAATATGCAACATCAATCTACAAAATAAATAAACTGTATTAATAAATATATTACATTCATATGACAAAAATAACTTTTACAGCAACTAATACAACACAAGTACAAACTACATAGATTTAAAAAGTTGTTTCATTACAAATTCACAATGACACAGAAAAAAATCAATGCTTGCAAGTAAAATTCAAAGTTCTTTATTTCATGCATAAAATGGTTCAATTTCATTCTTAATGATACGCTATGCAAGGTTTAGTAATGCAACACAGTAGTTAAAAAATGAAAACATTAACTCAAAAAGTACAATTAAAATAAAAATAATAATAAATTACAGGGTACTTTTTCTTAAACTGAATTAAATAGTAAACTTTTAAAACATATTTATTATTATAAAACGTCTGCTGATATCAAAAAGGAAAAAGAAAATTTTAAATATAGATATTGCTTACGATTAATTACAATAATTTAACTGAGTTTAATAGCACTGATAAACGCCCCTAACAACAATAATATGAAACTGACTACAACAATTGTTAACGTGTTATTTATCAATGAAAATTATTTAATCCTAAATCTCTCTTCATTAATTTATAAAAATAAATTAATAAAAAACAATCAGTAAAAGAGGAAATAATCTATTTTTACCTGGATAATAGTAAGAATGTTTTTGAAAAAGGAAGAAAATAAATTAAGTTTTCTATGTTTACAACAATGAGATTTACTATATCTAAATATAAAAATACGAATGAATAGCCATAATAATAATAATAATAAATTAAAAATTAAAGAAGACTTGTAAAGTGAATTAGTATCCAAATTTTAATAACTTTAACTTCAATTGAACCATCAACATCAGGATTATAAAACAAATATCTGTGTGATTGATCTAATAAAACAGATAAAAACAAATTTAATACTAAAGTAATTTTGTAATAAAATTCACTGGGAGAAATAAAAAAAGTCCTATTGATAGACTACAAGAAAAATTATATCTAAACTAATCTTTAGGTTAACGGTAATAAAAAACCTAATTTAGAATTAAAGTTTAGGTAAGGTCCTTTAAGAAAAGATCACCTGAATACTCCACCACACTTGTTAAAAAATACTAAATAAAAAAATTAATTATCTGAGAAGTACAATTAATAAAGATTATATTATTAAAAATATGTATGTAACATAAAATATCAAAATATTAATGGGAATTATTTATAAAAAAAAAAGTAACAATAGTTTATTAATCTGTTTGACAGAAAACAATATTTTTAACTTGACATTTACATATAAAATTAATAAAACAATTTAAAAAATGAATAAGCTAAGATTGTATAATTATTTAAAAAAAATTATTTTTATGTATTTTTTAAACAAATATTGACAATCTATAAAATATATGTATTAATATTTAAATATAAGATATTTACGTGCTGTGCAATGATGTGGTGAATGAATGGCTGAATTCTACACAAATGATGTTATAAAAAAATATATATATATTTCTGTTACTTACCAAATCAATCATTTACTATCACATTGATGGATTTTTAAAAAAAATTTATTATAAAATACAGTTTATAGTATACTATTAATTAAAATGAGATAAATTGAACGTTAATATTTGACCTGTTACTATTTAATTAAAAATAATAATAAACACTGAAAAAATAATTATAAAGCACATTAAAAAACATTATAACTAAATAAATTATTAATAGTAGATTTATTGTTGATTTTCCAGTAAATGAAACAATAAATGATCAGTTACACCAATGTGGTGGGATCCACATTTAAATTACAAATCTTTTAATATAAATATGAATTAATTTCTCTTTTTTATTTATTCCATCAGAGACTCTGCTTTATGGAAAGATTATGAAATGGTACACCAGCTTAATTAATACATTTATTTATCATGCATTAATTTATTCAAGAAGAGTGGATGTATACTGGCTGCAACTGCCAATCAAATGAACATTTTGTTCTATTAAGTGTTAAGGTTATACATTAATTTATATATAAAAACATTTTTTTCCTATAATCTACATAACCTGTTTAGTATATGCAAGTTCTTTTTTAATATAAATTTAATTATTTATAATCCAATATACATGATATTCTTATATCCAGCAAATTATATGTGACTAACAAATTCCGTACCTAAATCTTAATGTGATGATTTTTAACTTAAGTGTTACTTTTCTATACTCTTTCATAACTGTAGAAAAATACAAAGGTTATTTTTTTTTCAAGGTCTGATCGGTTGCGAAATAAAAACCTGCGCAAAAATCGGATGAACCTTTGTGCATTTGTGTTGCTCAGCGTCTCTAGTATGGCCTTCAATCACGCCGTGTCACTTCGTTTAGTTCTGAACACGCAGCTAGCATGTAAACACGTCTGCAACAATAGAATCTCCTGCCAAGTGTGAAGTGTGTGCAGTAATTCGATTTCTTCAGGCTGAGGAGTGTAATGCAGCTGAAATTCATAGACGAATAAGTAATGTGTATGGTGAAACTTCAATGAGTGTGACAATGGTGCAGGAACTTTAAAGCAGGACATACAGATATTCATGATGCAGATGGTCAAGGAAGGAAGCAAGTGTCAACCGATGATCTTGTTGAGCGAGTGAATGAGGCAATTCGAGAAAATCGTCAGTTCACAATTTCTGTATTGAGTGATTAGTTTCACTAAAGATAAGTAGTAAAACATTACTTATTCGTCGATGAATTTCAGCTTCATTACACTTCTCAGCCTGAAGAAATTTAATTATGGCACGCACTTCACACTTGGCGGGAGATGCTATTGTTGTAGTCATGTTTATGTGTTAGCTGCATGTTCAGAACTAAACGAAGTGATGCAGCATGATTGAAGGCCATACTTGAGATGCTGCGCAACACATATCCACAAAGGTTCATCTGATTTTTGCATGGGTTTTTATTTCACGACCGATTGGAACTTGAAAAAAATAACCCTCGTACATATTAATTTTATAAAAAAATAAATAAATTTTTGTATGTGTAGGTTACATCACTGGACACTAGCTGTCTTGAAAGGAAGTATAGATAAACCTACTTCACTTTACAGCAACAGGCCAAAAAAAAAAAAAAACAATTATCAATAAAAGTGACTTATCTTTTATTATATTTTTTTTGTAATAAATAACTGAACCAGTTATTCTAATATTTTTTTAATATAAAGTTCACCCCTACTTACTACACCAAATTTTTTTAATGTAATTTTTGTGTAAAAAAAAAATACTACACTGCTACTGCGCTGCCTAATTTAATATGAACTGGAGTGAAATAATTAGATAAAAATATTACATAATATTAAAGGAATGAAAATTATAATAATAAAGAAACACAAATTTTTAGAGGAAAAAATTATTATTTGGTCTATTAGCATATGAGCAATACATTCATTACACAGCTTTAACCATTTAAAAAAATCAATAATAGTTGTGATTTCTTGAGTTGAGTTGTGATCTCAGGTCTTATATGATTTTATAATACCATTTTCAAGTTTTAACATTATGTTTTGAGTGTGTGATCTTTATATAAATATCAACAAAATTAAAATATACATTTAAATATTTAAAAATAATATGAAAAAAATATTTTTTTGGTATGTATATTAATGGCTTTAATTTCTTTTTATCACAGAACTAAAATATTGTTCTAAATTTCATTATCTATAAAATATTTATAGTTACTGCTACTATTAGTCAGTCATACAAAAACAAAATTTAAGTTGAAACTTTTTTGTGATTATCAGGGAACAATTTTTTCTGAAAATGGAATTCTCTTTAAGAAGATATTTTTTCTTAAGTGGCAAATGGTTGAAGTTAAAATGTAAGTTAGTGATGTTTTGCAATTTTATTTAGCATTAATTGAAAGGCACTTCAACCAGTAGATTATTTGCACTGCTACTAGGCAATTAAACAAAGGCAATTTCCACTACTACATACCAGGGATGCTTCAACTTCAGGTATTAAAATCTTAGCATGGAGAACCTATAAAGTAGATCTATATCCACAGAATTGTTAAAAGGGAAGAAAGGATAAAGAAAAGGAATCCATGGTGGTTCACACGATGAGCTCTTCAGAGTAAATCACCGTAATCTTCCAATCAGTATAAGAGTTACAAATTAGGTGTGTTAATGTGTTAAAAATAAAAACATACGAACAATGACTTTAAGATAAATCATGTGCTTATTGCTGCAATTTCATAATTTTGAGTAAAGAGGATGCAAGCTTAAAATCCTCTCCAAATCTTTTTTAGCTAGGTATAAAAAAACTGGGAAAAAATATTTTAAAGACAGAAAAATCAGTCTTATACTCATAATTATACAAACAGTTTTATAAAAAATTGACAAAATTAATTGAATTAAATAAAAAAGAAAAAAATTGTATTTAAAAAAAGTATATATTTTATACAACTAAAATACGTACTCAAAAATTAAAAAAAGTGCTGATAATTTTAAGAATTCAAGAAATTAAATAAATACCAAGATTTAATATTACATAAAAAAAATTCAACATTACAAAAACTACAATCAATATTAAAATCATTTTTATGTTTTTTGTTTTTATTTTTAATTTTTAATATTAACATAAAGGGTAATTACAAAAAATAAATAAAATACGTTATTTTTATAAATTAACCAAGGTAAATAAAACTAAGGCAAGGTAACATGCATAAAGCAGCAAGGCTTGCTAAGCAAACACTTACACGTCTAGCAAAGCTGTGGTTGGTGGAGTGCGAGGCCATCGCCGGCCTACCAAGTGCTTATGTACATTTACCTTCAGTTGAGGCTGAAATGCTTAGTTTTTTCCGGCCAGATTTAA
>JAAAKQ030478717.1:11797-22657 GCA_010016005.3 Zanna intricata
CTTTACTCCACTATTAAGTACAATTTTATGTTTTTTAATTATATGTAAATATATCATCTTTTATAATATATCTATGTAACATTAGTACTTTGGCCAAATATATTGCGTAAGGTTAGTTATTCCAATGATTTTTTCCTCGGTTCGAATCCCGGTCAGGCATGGCATTTTTCAAATACTACAAAAACTTGTCGTTCATCTCATTCTCTAAAGCAATACCTAACGGTGGTCTCGGAAGTTTAAAAAAAACGATTTTTTCCACAAAAGACTATTAGGTATCAATCTTCTACTCTTATTCAACAATAAACTAAGTTCTGCATCATTAACAATAAAGTAAGTTTTTTGTAATAGTTTTTATGATAAAAATATTAAACTGCTATCCCCTCACTTGAATTTTGATCATAAATAGGTATATATGTATCACTGGTTTAAGGTTTATGATATTTCTTTTTAACGTTTTTTTGGTAAATTTTTTTTTACTGTATGAGGGGCTTGCAAAATCTGAGGGTTAGAAGGGGTTGTGTAGGGTTGAGATAGAAGTTTTGACGGTGAATGTTCGTAGTTAACTTAACGTTTTTCATTGGGATTGCCTAAAAGATCAAAGGTTTTAAAAATTGTTTACTTTATTTCACAAAATTTTTTTAAATACTCATTTTAGAGTGAGTTTTTTTAGAGTAAATATTGTTTATATTTTAATTAATATTGATTATTAATTCTTCACAAGCATTAATTAATTAATTTTTTCCTTGTACCTTTTAATAATGCCTTTAACAATTTGAAATGGATTTCTAGTTTAAGGTTTTACGTAAAGATTTTTTGTTAACGGTTTTTTAATATTTTTACAATTTTTTTTTGTACTGTGAATAAATTCACTACAGATGCTTTCAAAGAAGGTTATGCATGGAAGAAAAAAAAAGAAACAAGTTTCAACCCAGGATCTCCGGATGAAAGGCCTTGATGCTACCACTTCGCCACGGAGATCGGTATTTTCTAATTTATTACTAAATTCATTTCTCAGTTATCAGTCAAAAAATTCAATAAGGCAATCCTACAATTACGCACCTAATCATAATATTTGTTAAGACTCTGTATGAACAATTACTGTGAAATGATAAGTACCTTACAACTTACAGTTTATGCAAAGGTATATCTTAATATGGTACTTTTATTTTCTAAAAGATACAATTACATTACTCTTTTCACTTTGATAAGTGTAGAGTTCAATACTTCCTTCATATCATAATATGATATGAATTTAGACATCTAAGATGTCTTAACGTCTTGATAATGTTAATTTTTTACAGTATAAATTTAACTAATTAGTTTTATACTTTTGCAAAGAGAAAGAATTAAGTATTTCTTATGCTGGAATGTTTTGATAAACGCGTAATCTAAATTTGTATATAATTTTCATCTGCGGTTACTACATGATATACAAAAAGGTTTTATTATTTTTTATTTATTTTTATTTCACTTCGAAAAAATAACTTATTTCTCTGAAAAATTTATAGAACTGTAGAATAGGTAAATTATTCATAGTATAATTTGTACATGTATACATTATACATATGTATAATTTATCTCTTTTGAATTTTAAATGATAATTTTTGGTGTAGTTACCACTGAATTCAGATGAAATTAATTTCTGGATTATTAACCGAACGCTTTGTGGAATTTCAAAACTTGCCTAACAAAATTGTTTTTTTACTAAGAAGGCTGTATAACCAATAGATTTTATTCATACGTCGGTCACAAGTTATATTTTTTATCGAAGAATATGAAACGGTTTCTCCTTTTAATAAAATCATGCAACATATGTTGCACATTCCATAACAGTTGCCGATAGAATTTTTAAAAGATAAATTTTAAAAAGATTACTGCAGAACACAATTTTCCCCAACATACTGTGTTTACTGATTTCCCCAAAAAATAAAAGCACTTTAGAAAATACTTTAGTCAGAAAATAATTCGTGTCTATCATTGTAAGTAAATGAGATTGAAGAGCACGCTTAGGCGAGTAAATCAGTCAGATTTTCAATTCGAAGAAAAGTTTTCCATCCACATAAGGAAACAACACTTGCAGTGATATAAATCTTAAAGCGGTGGTGTGAATTAGAAATATATGAGATCAATTTTAGTTACAATGTACAGTAATACCTATCAAAATTATGATTTTGAAGTTACTTTAAAAAAAAATTATTACTTTATATGTCTATTTTTCTAACGAATATTTTTACTTATTTTAACTTTATTTAGACAAAATTAATTACACTTTAATAATCATTATTATTTTTTATTAAAATTTTTTAATACTATGTATTAAAAAGTGGGAAGTAGATCCAAATTCTGATAAAAATGGAAGAAAAGCCTTACTGAAAATTTAGAAGTGATTTTCAGCACGAATATTATTTTTGAAAAGAAAAAATAAGAAATTATAAAAATGTTACATTAAATAGTAGAAAAAAAATCACGACAATTAAGCAGGAAATTTTTACGAAGATTTTTCCAAAATGGATTGATATAAAGTTTGGTTTTGTTACCCAAAACTTTCATCCATCAGCAAGAAAGCGATTCATACTGGTAACAGAAAAAAGGGCTAGATTATATTATTAGAATAATGTATGTATAAAAAAAAAAATTGTATAACGTGATATTATATTATAACATTACGTCATGTAAAAATGCATATGTTAATGAACTAATCAGCGAACGAGAATAAAGTTATCATTAGTTTATTAAGATAAGATTAGGTTTTTATTACACAAAAATCAATCAAAAAGTTATAAGTGGAGTACTACAAAAATTTTCCGTGCCCGACATACCTCTTTAAAAATGACAATTCTATACATTAAAATAAAATCCATTTAAATGGAAATGGAAGTAGTATATTGCGATACATAAAGTAAACGCATTTACATGTCATCAAATATAAATAAATGTAAAATGTAGCCCCAAAACAATTTTTTCAACCTTTATCGTAAATATTAAAATAATTCACAATTTAGAATATAAATAAAAAAATTATTTGTCTATAAACAAATAAAATTATTACATTTTTATCCAGAGATCAAAAGCGTATTTCAGAAGACTGAACAATACAAACAATTTGTATCAAAAAGAAAAAAGCATTTTGTTCTTCACTTGTCAGTATAAAATAAATAAATATTATAAAAATTAATCAGAAAAAAGAGAAGAATAATTGCAACCAATAATTCTGGTTAAAATATTCTCGATGTTATTGACAGTAAATAAGAATCTGTTCGTTGCAATATATATTCTCTTTAGTAATATTCTGTAAAAATACAGCAGAAGTTTAAAAAATATAAGATGTAAAATCCAAGTAACACACATACTCGCTACTGGTTAAAAACTATATTAAAAAAATTTATCACACATAAAGGCATTATTTGGTCGGTGTATTATGTCAAATCATTATAATCTTTTTTTTTTTTGTTTTAATTAACAGAATGAATTATAGTAAACAAATCATAATATTACATTACATTTAATGAAAAATGCCGATTGATATGTAGTTATAAACCCGTATGTTTGTAATAATTTTAAATCTACATCAAAAACTCATAAAAATTTCCATTAAAAACAACATATTATAATATACATGCAATACAAAAGACGTAGTTAGGACAAACGAACATGCAATGAATGCTTTTTTTCTTTAAATGTATCGAACGAAAAATCAATAACAGGTAATAAAATTCGCGACTAAATAATTTACAATCAGTAACTACAAATAACTGACTTTGTTTTGAGCCTTATTAATCCACATGCAGCCGCAGCGCGAATTACACGGCACTGGTCACTAGCCAAGTACCTAACCTTTAACTACGTGAATGCCTGCTCCGTATAAACTGAGGCATTAGTTCTTGACAGTCAATATCGAGCGTGGCACTTCTGCCAACTGAACCTTACAAAAACTCCCGTATGTTCTGAACAAGTAATCTCAAACCGGGTAGAACGCCTTTAATCATCAAGATAAATAATTGTCCGAACCATTAAAAAGGATTTCTGAACTTTTTAATTTATTTTTGTAGTCTGTAACGAATCTAATATTTATGTATTTTAAATCCTATGGAACTTGTAAAATAAAATTTTAAGTCCTATGGAACTTGACTGTTAAAATCTTATAAACTTGCAAAAAACTAATAAAACACCTCCGCACCATTCTGCGGAAGTTTGTTCCATTTCTAACTTTTAATAGAGTTTTTAAAAGTCATTCTAAAACTAGTCGTGAACGTTAAATTTATTAAAAAAATAAAACTCATTTCCTTTATATTTACATCTATGTACAACAAGTTTCAATAGAGTACATAACGAAATTATTTTTCATCTTCATGTAAACATGTTAATGAATTTTAGAAGAAAATAAAGCACTTGCCCATTTTGCAATTTTAAATTTAAATTAATGCGATTGAAATAAATTGAAATTTTACCTTATTTTTTAATCTATTACCAAGATAAAGTCATTTAAGGTACCTATTTTACCATACTATGGGTAAAATACATAATAGTTAAAAATAGAAGAAGTTAACAAAGTTATGTTATTGTTAAAATTTAACAAACGACTAGACTGAGTACATGGGATCAGGATATAATGATTTTGTAACTGAAAACCAAAAATAATTGAAAATCATCTAGTATTTTTAATTAGATACAAAATAATCGAAAAAAGAACTTCAAACAACAGAAAAAATCTAATTATTATAAATCAAATTGTGTATCTTTAGCTTTTATATATAACTTATAAGTAAGTATGTACATTTAAGAGTAAAGGAATAGATATTTTATTGAAGTACATAAAATTTCCTACAATTTAAATCAGCAGAAAAAGGTAATATATATATATATATATGTGTGTGTGTGTGTGTGTGTTTTATGGAATTTAAATAATTTTGACTTCTAATGAAAAAGATATCTCTCAATTTTTCTAAAATTGAGTAAATATGAAGAAAGAAACAAAGCTTGCCTCTTGTTAACTTTGTGGTGATTTAAAGTAACCTTTTTTGACTCTAGTTACGATAAGTTTTCGACTTTTTGAATTTTCTTCTTTTCCAAATCAGGCCAACCATTTCGAAACCAGAACTTTTAATTCAATATCATCACGTAAAATACTACTAAATTGTCAGAAACTATTAAAAATAACTACTATCCAGCAGTTTAATACTCTAATGATTGATATACCAATGACAAATACACTTACATTAAACATCCTCTTCTAATCTTTAAATTATTTGGACAAATTTTCGACTATAAAAAACAGATAAAGAGAAAAATTAACTTAAGAAATCGTAAGACACTTTTGCGTAGTGATATTTTTTACATGATAAAATTGCTTAATTTATTATACTATACACTCGTATATTAAATTTTAATTTCTTTTTATTATTATTTCACACATAATACATTTCTATAAATACAAAAAATATAATACTTTTAAAAGGCAAACTAATTAAATATCGTACTTCTGTTTCCTTTATTATTATAATTTACCAAAGTAAAATAACTAATAAAGAATTCTATTTAAAAACTATCGCAATGTTTGAAAGATTTCAGAAAAAAAATTTAAAAGTTTATTATAAGAAAGCAAACATTTCAACTTGTATGAAACAATCAAATGAAGTTTTAATCTAATTATAATAAATGAAGCTACAACTAGAGATGAAGTAAGAAATTTTCTGTATTTAGTTAAAAGTATCATGAACTTCTGAGCTACTACAATAGTTATCTTTTTAATGTCCTGGAGCTATTTAAAATATTGTAACAACTCAAGAGTAAAAAGGGTTTGAATAATAAATTAAAACAAATATCCGATTGGGGTAAATTGGGCCATACCAATTGATCTTAACTAAACTCTGTGTCTACACACCACAAATGTCAAAGAGTAAATAAAGTTTGGTAATTTATTTACTATGAAAGGAAATAAATAAAACATAATATTAAAAAGAGAGATTTAGAGATCTTATATAATTACATTGATTCAGGTCGTTTAACAATTGTCTTTATCTTGAGAAGATTTAGGGGACCAAAACTATAATAATAATAATAATAAAAACTATAATATAAGATTACAATAAGGCTGACTTAAAAATTTAAGGTCAGTTCAGGTATCAAATAAATGTTATCGTTTTAGACAGCTTTCAAAATCAATGATATACTTTCATATGTCCATCATTTCTTAGCAGAACTGCTGGGATGAAGACATTACACTAATTATGAAGTGAAATTGCTTTAAATATATTTTTCAATAATTTGTGAATGATCAATATTATAAACGATGTCTAAATCAGATAGCACCGTCTAATTTCATTGAAACTTTAAAAGAAAGTTTATTTTTGGTGAGTCTAAGGAAAAAGGAAGATAGTAGGGGATAAATTGGATAAGTGTTGCGAATTCAGTTCTTTATAATGGCGGAATTAAAAACATGTTTACCTCAATTAGTTGAAATTAATTTACTTACATTCACAGTAAGGTTTTACAACGTAGTAATTTTACCAGAAAGTTTTACGTATGAGATTGCCTAATTTATTATAACTGAAATAAAACATTTTCCAACAAAAGAATGATTAATACTACAAAAAATTTTTGAACAAAAATTATAAATAAAAGGATATAAAACAAGACCAACGAAGAAATTTATCTAAATTTTTAGACGAAATTAGAAAGAAAAAAATCATGATTAAGAGAGGTTTAATTAAAATAAATTTCAAAAAAAATTAACGTAAACGATTTTAAAGAAAAATCAAACAAGAAACCCGGAAACTATTGGATTTAGGGTAATCCCAAAGAAATGTAAATTAAAAAATTGTTACTGAAAACTTGAAGATAGAAATTGTCGCCAAATGCCTTCGACGGCACAATAGAATTTTGTGGTAGTCCTGAAAAGACTGTTTGAGGTTTTTGAAAGAAGTGACCCTGATAAGAACCGATTGTGTATTTGGCAATATAATCCTGAGAAGAGAAGGGGTGTTGAGTCCGGAAGCTGGTCTTCGGCGACCAGCTCTCGGCTTGGGTACAGTCGGAGAGTTGCAGCTCGTCCGTTGGAATAAAATAATTCCGAGTCTACCTACAGCGGCAGTTAGGTCCCAACTTCATAGAGGCAGTGGGGCCCCCAGAGACCCAAAGAGTCGGGTGTACAAAAGAAAGTAACCCTAACTGGTACCTGTTATACTTCAGGTGATTTACATATCATAAGAAAGAATGCAACTGTTAGCTAAAAAAATAAGAAATAAAAATCTAGATGTAAAAGTTTACATCCTAACACTACTTAAACTCATGAGGGGAAACATACATTTGGAAAAAAACCCTTTATTTTATATAACTCGAAACTAACTTTGAAACTTTCAAAACGACATGATATGTAACATTTTCTTTATTTTGACATTTATAAATAAAGCATTTATACATTTGCATTTCCGTTTCCAGAATCTTTACCTATAAATGTATATGTTTGTATTATTTACTGATAGCTTTGATTTATTAGAAACTTTACAACAAACTGAAGAAATAATTAGTGAAATATATAACAAAAAAAATTATTCCCTCATCGTATGCAAATATTACTTTAATCATTTATAAATACCAATATATTTCCAGTAAATATGATAGTTTTTAACGTATAAATGTGGTGTTCTTTGGTGGTTAGGTTTCAATTAACCACACTTCTCAGGAGCAGTCGGCCTGAGATCGTACAAGACTACACTTCATTCACAATGCATACATATCATCCTCATTCACCATCTGAAGTAATACCTTACGGTAGTTCCGGAGGCTAAACAGATAAAGAGAAGAACATATAAATGTAAGCTGACACGCATGCTCACAAGAAATAAGCAATGAAAATTGTAGTAAAACATTAAATTAATTTTATATCATATTCATTTTCTAATATTTTGTAGCATAAAATAATCAAATGAAATAATTACTCTTAATGTAATATTTGTAATTTTTGTCTACATTTTGTTCAATCTGATGATCTGTTTATAAATTTTAAATTACATGATTTATGTATCATGCAATACTTTTAATGTATCTCCAACAAAATCTTAACATCAATAGATTGACAATTTACCATTGAAAAAAGAATTGTTTCTCATACAATAGAAAACTTTTCGTACCAATGCAACCTACATTTATACAAGAAAAAATGCAAACAAATTAAATTTTAATTTCTATTATTAGATAAAAAATTGAACTTTAACTTAACTTTAATATTAATAATGGAATTGAAATACTGCATTTGTAAAAGAAGTAGATCTGGTAGAAATTATGCCTATAGTTTTATTACACTCTCTTATTGTAAAAATTTTATTTTAAGTTAATTAATTATATTTTTCACTTAATGTTGTAACAATATTTATAAATAAATATAAGAAATATCTACAACTATAAAGCAACTTGTCCTGACTGGCTGACTGATTCATCAACACACAGCAAAAACTATTAAAGATAAATTAATGAAAATTTACAAACAAGTTTTTACAGTATAATTGGACACTAAGAAAGGATTGTTTGAAATTTCTTGTTTGAGTTTAAAGGGTTAAACTGGAATAAGAATGAAATTTACTACTTTTGTAATTATTCTTTAACAAATAAAACATAAACCTGAATTTTGTGTATGTAATTGTCATATGAATATCTAAAAGCTAATTTCTAAATTTTTTTTGAAAATCCGAGTTTTAAGGGTTAAAATGGATTTTGGATTTTTTATGAAACCCGGCTATTTTTTTTTTTTTTTTAATCACTCGGTAAAAATAAATTTTTTGAAATTTAACCTTAAAAGAGGTGAAGAAAATTTTTCCCGTTTTCAACTATACAAAGAGATAACAAATTTTTCCATTTTCCAACTATACAAAATGATATGTGCATTACATTGAGGCTTTCAAATACTCTTCAGATGAGAATAAAAAAAAAACACAATTCGGGTTTTTCAATTACGATATTTTTAAGGGTGTGGCGGTGTACGGCGTTGGGTGGGTCAACCTACATAGCCACTGTCACGGTGTGTGTGTGACGCGACTGGCTGTACCTACATCCAGTCCCTTGACTTTGAAAATATTAATTAAGCAATAAATTACTTAAAAGTAATTAACAAATTAAAAAAAGAAGAGGAAAACGAAGTACGATCACCTCCTAGTAATGTTTGTCAGGTAACAATAAAAACTTGGCAAAATACATTTTTGCTTAGTGGCCTTTATATCCGTTTATTATTATTTTTATTATTCTCACATGCGTGATTTTAATGAACACAGCGGATCCAAGGGCAGTCTCCTTTAGCTAGACTGGAAAGGCGAGCGAAGAGATCCACGACCGGCTAAACATTCCCTCATCTTGATGAGAAACGCAAGTAGCACCTAATGTGGTTGAAGCTGCGATTGGGATCGTAGATAGAGAATTGTAAATTCTAAATCATTATTTATCTTTATTGGGCCTTTGTTTAACACTTTAATTTGAATTATTTCAATTCATTAACAAGTTGGATTGGTCTGACAAAGATTGTTCAGTTGTTCAGTACTTCATTTCCTAGTTTTTCTTCATTTAAGTCGTTGGGCGGCAATTCTTTGTTTATAGTTTATTCCTTCAATATTTTATATAAAAATTGTTATTTTCCGTTTTATCAGAATTTAATGATAATCTAAAAATAATATTTTTAATCTTTTATTGTCCGCCTAAAAAAAGTATCTTTCAGTTGTATTATTTAATATTTTACAATTTAATATTTTTATTATATTATGCGTTTTTCACAAAAAAAAAAAATTCTACATTTACCTTATACTTTTATTTTTGGTAAAAGGTTATTTTTTACTTATTTATTTTTCTTAGTTTTACTTCTATTTAGTTTAATTTTACCTTTTTTATACTTTTTTTAATTTTTTTATTCTGATTTAGCATTTTTTGGAGAAGAAAAAATAGAAATTTCACTTTTTTTTTAAATTTTTTGTATAATAATTTTATTCTATATTTAGTTAAAAATATAAAGATTTAGAATATTAACATATTATTAGAAATGATACGTCCTTAAAAATTAGGTAGTTATCAAATTAGATAACTTACCTAATAAATTACCTTATAAAATTAGAACAAACGAAATTATGACTTTTGAGCATCGAACTGCTTACTTTTTGTACAATTTAGCAAGGTAGAGTTCGCAGCGACCTTGTCTGCACTAGATACAGTAGTTGATGAATGTGTCGTGGGGCTCTCAGTTGTACTGGTCCCGGGAACTGCAGCTGACACCTCTTCATTTAGTTCAAGGACTTTTTCCATTTTCTACCTCAAGTAAGTTCGAAGTTTTTTCCTTTGTAGTCTTCTCATAATTTACGGTCGAACAAGCTGCTCACCAAGGTTGTACAGGAAATTAAGTTGATTAACTGCTATTTGATTTCTAGCAGCCTTGTTGTAGGCATTATTTCCTACCTTTTAGAAAAAGGCTAGTACCTTTTAGAAAAATATCAAAAACTAGGCTGTTCTTTGTGTCAACACCTAAATACTATTTACTTATTGTATACAGTTACTCTGGAAGCTTTTTATATAGTCTGTAAATGGGGGGGGGAGGAGTAAATTTCTACGGAATAAATGTCTATCACTGTGTAAATTCTAGTTTATACCAGATGAAAGATTTTTTTCTGTGTTTATACGAAAAATTATCATCGTAATATTCTTTACTCCCTCTACGAATCATGAGACCTTGCCGATAGTAGGGGGGCTTGCGTACTCAGTGATACAGAGTACCTTCGGTACAGCTGGACCGAAGGTGCAACCACCTCAGAGAGGTACCTGTTAAGAGTCAGACTAAGGAATGATTCCTGAAAGAGGGCAGCAGCTCTTTCAGTAGTTGTTGAGGGCGTA
>JAAAKQ030478728.1:1406-17355 GCA_010016005.3 Zanna intricata
AAATTTCATCAAAGTATATTTTAAGGCCGATTTGAATATAGGATTCCATCTCTTCCGCAGTCTTTTGGGATGTTGACAAATTTTTAACCAACTTTATATAAAATATGTCTGTCGTTGGTTTCAGTGGGGTTCAGATCAATTTATTTCGAGAACAAAAGTGTTTTTTAATTATATAAAGCAGGAGAGTTAGAGGTTGAGTAATTTGGTGAATTAGATTACAAAGCTGCAGGGAAAGCTTTGGGTGGTTTAGAACAAAAGATTGCATTTCAATCTGGATAGTAAAATAAGAATATGTAGACCAAGCTTAAAATTAAGAAGGAGTTGCACTTGAAATGTATTCAGAAGATGCACATTAAGGAGTTGCACATTGAAGATAGAAAGGCTTATCCAAGAATAAACAGAGAAGTTAAGAAAATAGTTGTAAGAGCTAAAGAGAAGGCAAAGAAGAAGAAATATGAGGGGGAGAAATGTGATCAGGTAGCAGGGTCTTGGAAGTTTATTAAAAATTGGAGTAAAGATAGATTAGAAAAATGCAAGAAGAAAATGAGTGTAATCAGTTGAAGGAATGGCAGGAGTTTTATAAATCTTTATTAAATGAAGATAAAAGAAAGTATGTAAAGGAGGAACTATTTAATCTTAGAGAAGTAATATTGAATGTAAATAACATTTCTAAGGATGACCTAGTGAAAGAATTGCGAAGGATACCAAATAGGAAGGCGCCTGCCCGGGAAGCATTGCTACTGAATTGGTGAAACATGGAACTAATGAATTATTAGTATGGATTTGAAAAATGTTTAATAAGTGTTTAATGAAAGGAGATGGGTTACCAAAAGGAAGGAATACTGGTTATATTAGGACATATACATGAAAGGAAACAAGAAGGTCTGTAGGAATTATAGAGGCATTTGATTCACTAAATCTTTGGCGAGGTTATATGGCCGAATATAAAAAGAGAGAACTGATCTGGAGGAGTAGAATGGTTTTAGGGCAGGGCGTTTAAGTCTAGATAATACCTTTATTTTGAGACAAACTAAGAAAAGAAGAGAGAGTAAGTTGGTAGTGTACCTGATTTTAAGTGATTTAGTGAAAGCCTATGGCAACATCTCGATTTATAAATTATTTGAAGTTCTTGGAAACGTAAACTTAAATAAGGTATAAGTCAGAGCAATAATATATATAACAATTATAAATGTTTAGTGAAAATGGGAAAAGATATTTCAAGAGTTTAAAGATGACCAAGATTTTGAAGAAAGTTGCTTTTGTCATACAATATAAAATATATTTACAAGAAGCGTTAATGTTATGGAGAAGAATATACAGAGGGATGTGAATAAATACGGGAAACGATTGCCTGAATGCAGGTTCTTTGTGGATGATCAAATAGTATTGGGTAATGAGCTGAGAATATTTCTTACATGCTAAGGAAATTAAGAGAGTAATATCTTAAATTGGCATAAAAATTAATTTAAGGAATACGAGATACTTTCTAGCGGATGAGAAAGGAGAGGATTTAGTGCCGTAGTGGTCAGGGGGTGCAAAACTGTAAGAAGATTAAGTTCCTGAGAACACTTATTTCGGAGGGGAGGGTGTGAGGTTGATATCAAAGCTAGGGGGATTGGTTAGGGAATAGCGGCGATTCGGAAATGAATGCTTACTCTGGACACCAAAGATAACACAGTCAGAACCAAACAGATATTGTATAACGTGTTAGTTGAACCTATAGCAACACGGACTTATGGTTCAGAGTTCTGGCAGACGAGCAAAAGAAATAGGGATTATTTGGAGGCTTTGGAAATGGATTTTATTCCGTAGAGTGTGCTGACTTTAAAACTTGGACCGAATAAGGAATGAGGTAATTAAAGACAGGGCAAAATGGACAACTTTCATAATTAAAATAATCGAAGAAAAACAATTAGTTTGGTATGTACATGTTCAACGGATAAGAAAGGAGAGGTGACCAAAAAGGGTGCTAGTTTATTGTCCTTTCGCAAGAATGAAGAGAGGTAGATCCTGAAAGACGTCTCGAAATGTAGTACAGAGTGCAGTGAAAGAGAGAGAAATGGTGAAGAGTGACGGGATGGACAGAAAAGTGTGGAGATCGAGATGCGAGATGCGGAGCAAACTGTAGGAACCTTGCTTAAAAAAGTTAAGTAAAGTAAAGTAAAGTAACTGTAAAAAAGAAAAAAAGTATGTTTTAATTTTTAATTAACTAATCGTATGCTTTTTCCTACCTTTTCAAGTTAAAATTTTTTAGGAAGGTTATGCTCAATACCATTCATGTTCTATCAAATTAGCAGATTAAATAAAAAACGAACAAGATTTAAGATTGTTTTGGTTATAATGAGTATTTTCATCTTTTTTAAATTTCACAATTTAGAAAAAAAATATATAAATATATATTTTCGTAAACATGAATTCTTTAACTGTAAAAATAGATAAGGAATTTTCATTTGATTAAAATTTACAAGAAAATAATCAGACATATTAATACTGTATTGTGTATATGTTAAATATTAATTTAACCATTTTTTACTTGTTCATTTAATTTTTATATCTAAATAAAGAAAAAAAAAAATTAAAAAAACTTTTAAGGAAAATTTTACCCTCGTAAAATGTTTTCATTCACATATACTCGTTTAAGAAAACATTTAATTAAATTTCACGAGGGTAAAATGTTTTCATTTTATTTCCAAAAAATTTAGAATCTTGTTCGTTATTAATTTAATCTGCTAAATTTGATATAGCATTGAATGGTATTAAGCGTAACCTTCATCAAATATTTCAACTATATACATATATATATATATATATATATATGTATATACACACACCTTAATATTTTAGATTTAAAGTGTTTTATTACAAAAATTAACACCGGACAGTGCGGTATTCCAGGAGACACGTCGACATTAATTATTATAACACGAAAATTTTTACAGGTCATGGCAACACTGGGGCGTATCTGCACCGAATTGTCAGACTCAAGGTCCAGGTACAGGTTAACTTATAGAGCATACGGCGATCCATTGCCCAGAGTGGGAGGAACAGCAGATTTGTTCTGATATCGGTGGGCTGGCTCCCAAAGATCTTCTGCCGCATATGCTGGCAATGGCAGCCCACTGGAAGTCGTTCGATGAGTACGCAAGGGTTGTCCTTCAATCCAAGGATGCAGTGGAATGATGGAGGGGTTACTAGTATCGAGATAGTTGATGAAGAGGCAAGGAAGACCGAGTTCCGGCTGCCTGGGTGGATCATTGGGAACGGCGTTGACAATGACCCACCCAGACAGCTAGTTGTAGTTTGAAAGGATGGCATCCCGCAGAGCTGAGTTAACTTAACTGTGTCCGACTCTGGGGAAAAAAGGTCAGTAGAAAAGCGTGAAGAAGATTTAAGAAATAGGTAAACACTTACAATTGCACATACATACCCGTGGTTGGAACATACAGCAGTATTATATCTTACATAACTTACAGTATACGTGAAGTCAATGTAAGTGGATCAATAGAAATATTTTGCATGATCTGCGCAGATATACTAAATGATCTATAATAAACACATTTTTAAATTTGTCCAGTAATCAAAACGAAATTATATGGAAACTGCCAATTAATTCTAGAATGTTTAAAATATCTAACACATACTTTAATAATCAATTTAAAAAATTTTTACATTACTTACACGTTCATTTAAGGCTACGTTTAACAAGTTTAATAGAAAAAGAAAAATCGAATAGATAATTTTAAGGCGTGTTTTTTAAAATTAATACGTAAACATTAAATAGAGGTCCATAAATTTTTAAGTTAAAAATAAACTATTCGAATTGAATTCTAAAACATATAAATTTTTCTACATTAGTTAATCTATATTTATTTTTTTTGTGTGTAAAAAGCGTATTATAAAAGATCGGTTAGTCTTTTTATTTCATTTTTATAAAATTAAAACATTTTTCTTTCTATGTTTGTTCTTTATTTTTTTTTATTATAAAAAGTCTAACCTATTTGTATTACAGAGACGTGAAAAAGAACATTTTTTTACTGCAAAATATATATATATTACTTAAAAAATAAATAAAACAAGTAAAAATGTATTTTAATTAGGCGTTTAATATTCAGTGCACGAAAAGTACTTTTAGTGGCTTCAATGAATGTAACTACAACACTCAGCAATAACAGACTTAGCATTATTAACTACCTACACTATGAAACTTATTTTCAGAAAAAAGATAAATAACAAAAGAAAATTAAATAATTAAAACAGAAAATGTACTAAACTGCATCTACCTGAATTTTTATTAGCATTATTTAATTTTCAGTGAGGCAGATTGTATAATATTTAACTCGTAAAATGAATTAATTTAACCGTTGGAAAATATTTCTGACTATACCTTCGTATTTAAAATTAAAATATATGCAATTTTTGTTAACTTAATTAGGCAATAATTTTTTTAAATATTTCGACTTACGTAAAAAAGAAAATTTTGATTTAAAATCGCTGGTTTCAGACAAAAAAGATATCACCACTCTTTTCTTTTCCAAGTTACTTTTACGTTAACGTTTGATAATTAATTAATCTCTACTTTCTTTCAGATAAGCCTTCCTATTAATTATATCTTGTGAAATCTTTTTTCTTTCTACTTATACCTAGGTCTACTGAAACTTCCCCTAACAGCTTGTATGAATAATTACTTTTCCTTGATAATTGTTGAACAATTATTCATAATCTTGTTCTTCAAATGAATTAGTTAGTACTTTTTTCACACGCTTAATCTCAAATGATCATCATTACAACCATAGCTTTAATATATATGTAAGTTACTCTTAATTTTTTGTAAAGAACATCATAAGAAAATATTTAAATTTATCTGTCTAGCTAGGTTTAACTAAACTGTTGTAGTCATCAGGTACTGTAATATTAATATTACTGCCTATACAGCACAAGAAATTTAAACCAGTCGAAGAATGATGTAGATGGAGGATAATTATGGACCATAATTTTTATCTCGAAAACAAACACTAACACTAAAACTATCAGTTTACCATTAATGAATGATACATCAGATATTCTACAGAATTGACTTATATTCAGCATTATTTTATAGACAAGTATTAGTCAGCCGTATTCATCGTTGGTGGGTAAAACAAATAATAAGAATATTTTAGTAATCTTACACTTCGTTAAATTACACTAAATATTTTATAAATGACTTAAAAAAATTATTTCAAAACTTATCAATAAATAATCCATGATTTATAATTTATCTATGAATTGTAAGATAACCAGAAATATTCAAAATATACATAAAATTCTTGTATAGTAGTGAACAATAATAGTAACTAAAACCTTTTTTAAAAAAAATGGTGTAGAGCAATCGTATTCACCAGAAACATTTAGTGAAAATATCTATATATGCAAAAATTTATCAAAGTCCAGATACAATTGAATTACAGTTTTATTTATTGATTAATTAGTTTTATTAAATATAATAGTTTGATTATTTTTGAATTTTTTACGGTAATGTAAAATTTCATCTGTCTTTAGGATTCAACTAAAGCTATTGTTTCATAAGTGAATAAGTAACCTGTTTTGTAAAACATCAGCTACCTAACAATACTTTTGACTTCATAATTTCCTTATAAATATACTTTTTTTTTACCTTTTCTAGATCTCATTATTATAAACCTTTAATATTATACTTGTTTACTACTGTGTAAATTATGAATCAAATACATTTTCTGTCATTATCTTCCAACGAGATAGATTTTATTTTTAATGCAGATATTTTCTATTATCTACAACACACCTTCTAATGTTTCAGTAGTCATAAATATATGTATTAATATCATTTGAATCGTTTAAAGATGTAGATTTTTTTTCTTTATTACTAAATTAGAATGCATTATTAATAAATTTAAATGTTTGCTCTGATGGTTTCTTATGACTAAAGAACCACTTGCCGATCTATATAATTCTTTTAGCAATTTATGTAAATTTCAAAGAATAGTTTTAATGGTACATTTATTCAGATAAATCTATTATTGAATGAACAGTAAGGCACAAACGAAAAAAAGTGTGTTTACGTTGTAGTTTTTGCAAAATTTTCAGCATACAAAAATTCGTTCTTCTACAGATAACACATATTTTTTATAACAAGAATTAAGAAAAAAGCTGTATTTTTACACTTCTACTACACTTAACATTAATAAAAATTATGTACACTGGTCTCAAAATATAAAATATAATTTATTGTGCAACTTTTAAATATAAAGGACAGTAAGAAATTATTTCATAGAGAGTTAATATATAATTTTTAAATCTGAAATAAGTAATTGCTAAATTACGTTCCATTTCCTTTACATTTCATATAAAACTAAAGCAAAACGTCTTTTGCTTCAGTGTTTTTTATGTTTTAATTTCCGTTATATCGGGCTGTCTGATTTTCTATTTGTACGGGATTACTTATCAATGATATAATCTGTTTTAAAAACTTATTTGACTAAGATAACAATTAAAAAACTCTCTTTCTTTTTAATGAATTGCTTTTAATTTAAAAATTCAGAGCGTACTTGATAGCTACAAATAAAACGATGTAAACTAAAACAAACAGAAATGTATACAATTTACACAAAAAAACAGTGTTTAAATTTTAAACAGACGTTCCTTTAACAACTTACACTGTTATTTTATGTGATTTACACCCTATGAAACAGTTTTTCTGAAATATTCAAAAGGAAGAGAATTCAAATAAAATTTGAAACAATGTTTTTTCTTTTAATTCTACTGATCGTCTGATTACACAGTTAATGAAATCTTGTACTTGGAGAAATATAAAATTCTTCAATTTGTATACATATAAAGAAATATATAAAAATATTTAACATTTTAATTATTTTTAAAGAGTTTCTCGAATAATTTTGTTAAAATATGAAATTTTGTGGATGGTTTCTTTATTATATGAAGAGTCTACATGATCACATAACTCTATTATTATCATTCTCGTAAGCAATTATTTATTTGTTTTGTTTTAGTCTGGGTCTTACATATTTAAAAAATTAACATTAATTAGGATCCTAAATTATGACGAAATTAAAATGAATTTAAATCTATTTTATAAACAATGTATGAAATAAACGAAGTGTGAAATTGTAGTGTGATTTTTTAAGTTTCTTAATATTAAAATATGATTTGAAATCTGAGGTTGAAAAAATTAATTTAAACTATTATATTTAATTTCTATACTAATTTTTATAGAGTGTAAAGGAACATTTCTTAAATTTATTTGTTGAAATTTGTATAAATATTCATAACATTCTGATATAGTACGTAAAATTAAATTCACATCATTATTAGAAATCATGTATTTTACATAAAGAAAAAAATTTCTTTTATAAAATACTAAAGTAAATGATAAATACTCGTATTTACTCGTGTAAATACTAAATACTTTTGTACAAGGAATTATAATAATCAAAATTATAATTATACATGCCTTTTTTAATCCAGTGTAATAAAAAATGTATGTACAAAAGGCTCAATAAATATTTCTAAAAAACATAATTGACATATGAAACAGTGGGGAATGAACTGTGTATGTTTATGCGCGTGTGTTTGTGTGTGGGTATAGAAAGCGCCACAATCTATAAATTAATTTATTATAAATCCTCTTTTCAAAAATTTTATCCGTTACTGAACTAGATGAATTTGAAAGATCAAATCAGATCAAATCAAATGTCATGTCAAATGTTTCATAACGTTAACTAGTTCAGGCGAACTGTTTGAAGCTTATTTCAAGAAAACCGATTTAGCTTCTAGAGAAGCAGTAGCACGAATAAATATACCTATCTTGTGAAGTACACAAAAGTTTATTTGTTATTGTCTTAAACAATTTTCGTTATATGTAATTTTATACGATATTCTGATAGAATACCTAACTGCGTCCTGAGTAGATTTTGTGGGTTAAAGTTATCAATACAAACGGGAATTATTTATTTATAACAGTAGCCAAAGGTTTACTCCCTCTTACAGTTAATAAATAATGATAAATGAATTTTACAGCATGTGAAAAATGCTATGGATGGCTGAGGTTTGATTCCGGGACCTGCAGATGAAAAGGTCGACCACTTTACCACGGAGATTATGGAAATTATTGTTTATAAAAATACTACAATTAATTTAAAAAGTTATTTGCATTTGATATTTATAATAACTCGAATATTATAATTTTTACAAGATAAAAGTGAACGTTAACAAAAAATTAAAAAAAAAAGTAAACTTATAAAAAAATAGTAACAGCTGTTTTTATGTAAGGAGACGAGTTTAGCGACTTATAGTGAAAATTTATCATTGTGAAATAATTTCATGAGCCAGAATATGCCCAGCTATAATATTGTAGACTATATTATTCTCTGCATTATTATCGAAGAATTATTTCGAGACGGAATACTGTTTTCCCCGTCGTCCCCGGGCGAACTCGTAGTGAAACATAAACTCAGCCCTGTGGGGGGGGGTAGTGCTGTCCACTCTAATGGGCTTTCCTGTCCACCGGCAGTACATCCGGCGCGACAGATCAGCCCATCGGTTCGGCGCGTTGCTGTGGGCAAGGTACAAGCAGTTCCTACTCTCTTTTTTCTGTTTAGCCTCCGCAACCACCGTTCAGTTATTGCTTAAGAGAATGAATATGGATGATATGTACGAGCGTAAATGAAGTGTAGTCTAGAACAGGCTCAGGCCGACCGTTCCAGAGATGTGTGGTTAATTGAAACCCATCACTAAATAATACTGCTATTTACTAGCAATCGAATTATCACGTGTAAACAATAATCTTTTCTTTTTTTTTTTTTTTAATCGCCTACACAAGCGTTAAATTTTGCTTCAGAGAAGGAAATAGAATGGCAATTTTGTATCGTGTAAAAATGCCACTCTTGACCACATTAACAATAACTTTTTTTTATCGATGATTTTTTTACCAGTTACGTAGCCCTCAAAGGGGGGGGGAGGGTATCGAGCTCACAGCAGGTTCTATAAGGATTATAATAAAAGTGGTTATGTTACCTGCTTCCTACCGAATAAACCTCCTCTTAACGTTTATTCCCCTCCACCTGGACCCGACCCGCAATTAAGCATTACTCGGCCCCGGTAGCTGTCTTTCAGTCTAGTGGCTTCAGTCTCCGTGCCTCATTACCGCCGCCCATCCATGCAAGCAAGGACGAACGAGCCTTCGCAGGGAGCTATCCTACACCACCTCGCCCTCCGGTCAGAATCTTCACCTGATGCTCTAGGTGAAGATTTCTAGATTGTTCTTGGGGACACCTAGGTGTTGTTCAAATAAATCCGTCCCCGCCTCAGAAGCCGTGGCGTATTTCTTCTTCTTCTTTAGCACTTAAGATGTTCTTTGCTAGACCGTTCAATATTCTTCAGTTATCTTCTGAGCTGAGTATGTAAGTCATAAATTCTTCAGGTACCTGGTCTAAAATTCCTGCTCTGCCTGTTGAATCCTGTCATTCGGCGCATTGGAAGAATGTATAATAAACGGTATCATGTTTATGGAAATACATGCATTTTGGGACCACCTTTCTACCCATTCGATGCAAATAATCTTCAAAACAGCCTTGCCAGTGAGCAATTGTATAACATGATAGTTAACTTCCCCATGCTTTCTAACAATCCAAGTACGTAATTCAGGTACCCTTCCTGACCAGGCCGCTTTACTGATTGCTGACAATACCTTCTGCCAATCTCGAATTACGGATTTAGCTCCAGAGGCATTCGTTCAAATCTATTTAGTCGCTCCTTTAGCAAAAGGTCCACGTAGGTAACATCAGACAAAGTACAAGTAGCCTCATATGAGATTGTCCTGTATGCGGATATTACCTCTAGCAAGGATTTACGATGTATGCCCTAGAGTTGCAGCCGATTTCTTTTATACGGGCCGCTCTACCTCAGGTCAACCTACTCTACATTAAAACTTTTAAAGTTACAGAGAATAGAGAACCGGAGAAAATTAATTTGAGAAGCCATTACCGATAAAATGAATGACTTCTTTAGAACAGAAAGAGAAACTGGCGTAAGGGATTTTAGTGCGGAAAATCTTCCCTGGCAGGCAGTAGCAGTCTTGCGTACGCCGAAGATGTCTCAATCTAGTTCTAGGGATAGCTTGTCGCGCGCTAAGTACGGTATGAGTATTTATACATGGAAGAGGTCGGCGGAGTTGTCAAAGAAATTAAACCGCCACAGAAGATTTTGTACGAGATCTCCGATATAGCAAGATTCTAGATTTACTAGAATCTTGATGTCCAAAACCTATTGCAGTGTGCGCATAATCAACAGTAAATATCTTTGTGTTTTTGTGCTCCCGAAGATCAATAAAAGCTACAAAAGATGATACAATGCAGGTGATACAAGAGTTCAACCCTATAGGGCGTACCTTTCCTAGTCAGGAAAAAGAGATTTTTGAGTGATGTTGAGAAATGTACATCACTCAATACCGTTCAGTGGATGGCATAATGCCACAGACATAACGTTAGGAAGATTATGAACGCCACTATCTGTATCGACAGAAACTTTATGTGGAATAAACTAATAACTACGCTTCGGCGATCGCCCTTTCCAAACCCGCAAATGCGAAAGATTGTTGTTTGAACAGAGAATGTCCAGCAGATAACCTGCAGAAAGGGCAGCCAAAACGAAGAAGATGCTAATTTTCTCCTAATCTACCACCAATTTTCCTATCGAAGATTACAAATTTCTTCAGCCATCACAGCCAACTCTCTCCGGAAAGGAGAGAAGCATTGTTTCCGCCAAGAGATTAGTGTCACGAAAGGCGTATTCCTGCCAGCCCAAAAGGCGCCGGCACCGAAATGAATTCAGTGGACAGACTGAAGGGGAATCACGCCGAGAGCAGCGGGCTTTGCAAGGCCGCTGTTCTGAATCAAGGCCACTGAATTCGGAAGGCCCAACTTCCCGAATTCAGCCCCAGTGTTTCTCAAAACTACCAAAGGAATGAAACGCAAATACCGAATCTGTCCATAAACCAAAACAGTAATCTAAAACCACCAATTAAAAACAATGACCCGCTCGATACTAGAAAGACACAGCAGCAAGGGGCATCAGCCCAGGCTCTGCAAATTGTAGGGAGGAAACATAAACTCCCGCCACCCTGGCGTTCCGTTCCGTTCCGTTGTGTGGAAACACAAAAGAGCAATAAGTAGATATTCGAATTGAAACTTATAGTTAACTCATATAGAGTCCTCCTACCTTTCAACGGCCCAAATCCAAGCAACCACAGATCAGGTATTGGTTTGGGCCTCTTAACGATCCCCCTTGTCATGCAATTTCAGGTATCATGTTTTATGAGTACTTTGAGAGACTGGGAAGCCACTTTATTGTAGGAGGGGACTGAAATGCAAAACGTATATTCTGGGGACCCCCTCTCATAACTACTCGTGGAAGGGCCTTGAAGGAAGCTATTTACGTTGATGTGAAGCATAGTTACGAATCCAGATCCGACCTTTCAATTTTTCTCTTCCTACTTTGTAGGCGGGTATGGTTGAACTTGTAATGTTATCCAGAATCCGACAATCAGAAGGCCAAACTATTTTCGGCGCACGTCAGTAAAGATTTTAAGCCTAATGAGATTCTAGGGGTTGTTGTTATGGAGTTTACTAATTTCTTGGACAGCCAAATTACTTTAAGTTTACCGATAAAGCCTTTCCCGTTATAGAGATAAAAAGCTCCCGGATCTCATTTTGTTCCCTACAAGATGTTATCTTAGCTTGCAACTACAGTTTTTTTTTTGTTTTGGTCGGTAATGAAGGATTGCTATTTATGCACGCCACCTCGGGTGTGTAGGGCTCGGACCCAGAACGCTATTCGTCAAGGGCTAGCTAACAAGCTCTGCCAAGGTGTTAGGGATATATAACTGACTAAACCTCCCTCACCGTTCTCCTCCTCCCCGAGACGGGACCCGCAATTAAGCATTACTCAGTCTCGGGGAGGTGTCTTTGTGTTCAAAGATTCCAGAGTCCCCCTGCATCATCATCGCCACCCACCCGAGCAAGCCCGGACAGATGACAACTCAGCAGAGGGCTATCCATCACCCCTTCTCCCTTCGGTCTGTTTCTTAACCACACTATTGTGGGCTTCATCTGTGTCCGTCTTCTTCATTCTTCGTCCTTGGTATCACACACTCATTCGTCTATCACATTTATTCATCTTAATCCACACCACACTTTTGCAACTAGAGTTGTGTTATATATTCTACAACTCTTCAACGCGATCCTCCGAATAATGTATTTACCGATAAAATAGTTGGTTTCTTAGAGAACAATGGTCCTGAAGCCTGATAAATCTGCTCAGAACGTGTCATCCTATCAGCTGGCCTATCTGCTTGCTGTCGAATATACGTAAGGATCCGAAAGGTTTTACCTTCGAGAAAGTCATACTACAATAGAATCTAATTTACTTAAAAATTTAGTAGAGTGGAAAAATCCATAAAACTCCATTTAATTTATTACTGAAATCGATGACAAGTGATGGCCTTTTAAATACCTTTCTTTTCATTGTCCTTAAAGTTTCCTATTCCTGGTCGATTTAATAATGGTTTTCATTTTCCTTACATTTGCCTTGTACAAGTGATATCGTAAGTTATAAATTTAAAGAAACTAGTAACAGTAAGCCGATTAAAAAAAAATAATAAATAATAATGGAGACAAACATACATGAAAAGGACTTAACTGTAAAATATTTTTAGGATAAAGTGTATTAATTACATTCTTATTAAGAAAAACAATTGATAGCATTATTAAATGTTATAACATAAAAATAATCTTTTGAATTATTACATAAACGTTAACAAAAACTAAAAAGTCAATCATCTGAAAACATGTGACCTAAAAAACAAATACAGTATAGAAATATTTTAATATTTATTCATAAACATGAAACACAACCCTAAGTTTGAGTAATTAACGTAACTAAAATGAAAGTGTACAGAGTGAATAGATTTTACGTCGACCGAATAGCTTTGTGTTATATTGTTGACCATACAAGACAAGGCGAAAAGCGGTTAAGTGAGACGGTCGGTACAAAGGAAAACTGCTGGAATGAGAAGTTGTTTTCAATTACGTCAGAGAGGATGTTGTGGTAATTGCAAGCTGAGATTCTACTGTACACAAACACCCTACAACGTTACACGCAATTCATCGTCACGACAAAAATGGGAGAGGTGAGGAGAAGCAGATAAGATTTAACGGTGCAGAAAACGAGAGATGCAAGCTTTATATGGGAAAGAGTGGATAAATCTCATAAGCTTGTACCATACCTGCACAAGCACAAAGTAAAGTTTAAGCTAGATTCATGAATGTTATTATATTTATTCTCCTTTCATTTATCCAGAGCAGGGGATCAAATTATAGCGTAGAAAGCAACGTATTTTAAATAAATACAGAAATATTAATATATCTATTAACCTTTTATAATGGAATAATAGAAACAGTATTGCTTAAAGTAAAGCGAAAATTTTGTTGTTAGAAACTGATAAGGAATAGTCTTGAATTTAAAGCTGAAAGGACGACACAACAATTCAGTCTATAAGATAAAACAGTTTAGAGTAAAAAAAACTAATACCCAGTTCATATATATGTATATATATATATATATATATTATTTTTGTAACTAATTATTGTTGTCTAGTTTACTATATGTTAATGGCTGAAATTCCTTTACTGATTCCCTTGGCACTACAAGTATATTATTGTCAAAATGATGAGTCAAGGATTACCTTCAGACAAAATGTTACACATCGAATTATCTACTAATATCTACTTCTGTACTAATGAAAATAATTACGATATCAATTTGATTTAAAATTTTCTATCGTTACTGATTAATTTGACAGGAAAAAAATTCTGGCAACTATTTTATTGATATTACCATTGTATGTTATATGTTAGCCTTAAGATTATAATGTTGAAAAAATTTGTATTTTTATTGCATTAAATATTAACGAAAAATAAAAATTCTAGGTAAATTATTACATTAATCAAAAATTTACAGCAACATTAACATCTGGAATCCAAATACTTAGAGCTACTTGTAAAAAGTTATTCAATAAAAAAATTACCCCTCTAATTAAGAATCAAGATTATATCTATTACGTTAATCATAATTTAAGAAAACGAAATTATAGAAAATAATTTTTTATAAAAAGGTTAAATCATTCGAAACAAAAAATATGTACATATTTTCTATTATTAATTTGGAATCAGTTAAAATCTTACCCTAGATACAAGTTAAAAAATCTTTCCACATTAAAATAATTCATCAAGAGAAAAATAATATGATCTTAACATGAAAAAGAGTTAAAAAGAAATTCCAATATTTCATAGGCTAATTTTATTAAAACTATTTTTAAAAAAACGTGAATCATGAAATTTTTATCAAGACTAAAACCCATTTGAGATAAGCACGCTTTCAATACGTTCCAATATAGACAACATACGTCGTATATAATACGTACATAATAGACAACATTCATCTTAAGTTTTCAAAAAATTAATAAATTCAATCCTTCTAATATTTTTATATAAGCATTATTTTGAGTTTATAACTGTTATTTTTGTGTTTTATAGAAGATTAAGTTTTATTAATATTATTTTTTTTTAATACAAAACTTCGAGAAATATCAAAATCTGGAGGGTAGCTAAATTTTTACTGATATAAATTATTTATCATATACAAAGGGCAATAAAGTAAAAAAAAACCCAAAAAAGAAAAGTCCAATTTTTTTTCTTTTACTGTATTAAATAATACTTTATTGTAAAAATATTTTCTTTTACTGTAAATATAAGTAAACAATGTACGTTAAACAGCTAAGTTGATTTTATATATAAGTGTGTATGATGGTTCTTAGTTACAGTTCTTCAATTTTTTAAGAATCTATTTAGAATAAAATTTAATACTGTGTTATTCAATATTTGTTATTTCATTTCACACTGAAAATTAGTTTCCTAATTTTAAAGGAATTAATTAAAGAATTAATTTAATTCTAAATAAGAATTAGAATTTAATTTTTAATTAAAGAATGCACAAAAGAATGGAAAAAAGAGTAATACTAAATAATTACCTAACAGTTTGTTGATGAAAGAAATAAGATAACAATAAAAATAAATTAAAAAAATTATTTTTCCTAATTAAACCAAAAAAAAATATAAAAAATATTTACGTGTATTTCAATGTTCACTATAATAATAATAATAATAATAAAAAAAGTAATAAATGAACACAATAAAGTGCCTTTTTCATTAAGGAGCTTTAACATTTATAATATTTTTAATACAAAAAGTAAAAAATAAATATGAAACAATACCAAACCGATTTATAGACCAAGACGGTCCATAAATGAATATCCAAGAAATAAAAATTACTTGTTTGAGAAAAATACATCATAAAAAGCAATTTTTTCAAGAGCTTAAAATAAATTTCACTCATTAGCTTTTGTTTCAAATGATCCAATATACTTGTAATTATAAAAAACTTTAATTTATTTGTAGAATACAAATTTCAAAAAATCCGACAAAATAAAAAAATAATTGTTATTATTCAATTTTTGTATATAAATTTCAAATTTAGAACGCGACATTTATTCAAAATTTAGAATAAACAATTAGTAAAAACCACTAACTGACTTACAAATCCTTATTATGGCGTCGAAATAAACAATTAGAAGCATAAAAAAATTATGTGGTTGTATTGTATTCAGAAAGTAATAATAAAATTTACGTTTAAGAATTCAGCTTCATGTGTTAGAAAAAAATTTAGGATTTCATTTTTATTAAAAAAATAAATGGTCTTAAAATAAAACACCAATGTTGAGAGGAAAAAAACATTCGCAAAAAACAGAAAAGATGGAAATTCTGTTCTTGAAAAATTAAAAGACAAATTATTTGAAAATACT
>JAAAKQ030478750.1:15187-26614 GCA_010016005.3 Zanna intricata
AAAAAAGTGCATTTTTAAATTCTTTCAAAGTAGATTACAAATAATGACTTATAAAAATTGGACCTTTAAAAACAATACAAGAGTGAGTAAATACAAATAAAAATAAAACTTCAACAAACCTTATAATAATAATCTTTAACAGAACAACTATCTGGATATGTATACTTAAACACAAATATAAACAAATTCTTGAATGTTTATTCATTAAATAATTAAAACAGTATATATATATATATATATGAACATTAACTTTATATTTGCATATTAACACTGCTAATACAGTAAATAAATAAGTTTATAACCAATAACTTAATAAAAGAAAGCTAGAAATTAACTTAAATCTCTTTTATGAACACTTATGAGTTGTATTATAAAAATAATTAAACTATATAAATATAACACTGACCTGCATGTATATACGTATTATGTGAAAAGGAGTGCACCTTAGATTGGTATTCAGATGTAATCTGCTTAAAATGATCAGTGTATTTGTTAGTCATTATTTTGGAGTATTTTTCCTTTTTAACAATGACTGTTTAAAAATGCCATTAATTAGTATGGTCAATAAGCCACTATGAATTGACTTCACATAATTCTGAAAAACTGGACTTTCTAAGAGTTTGTTTTTGTATTGTAAGGTTTATCAAAGCCTTACAATACTAATTAAACTATAAAATGAGTTGATAGATCACTTTCAAGTTGAATTAGTGTTATTTACAGAGTGGCAAGATAGGAGTTGGATTATTAGAATCTAAGTAAAATATGAATCAAATTATGAATTCACATTTTTACATTACAAGTGAATTCTTGTTTTAGGTTTCAAATAATCACTGGTTCTGTTTATAACTAATATCATAAAGTAAATATATATATAATTTTGTTCAAAAATCAAAATTTATGTTTTGATTTTCATGAATACGGGTTGGATCAGTTCTTGTTCTATCATAAGTGTAATTCAACCAAACCTAAGGAACAGGAAGGTGCAAATTAATCCTTGGGTACCTGTTTATTACTATCTTTTTTCTTTTTTTTTTATCAAAAATATGTATATATTAAATACAAAAGATGTGTAATCTAAAAGAGAGGATAACTATTATCTGATAGGACTAAAAACTCATTGCGAACCATTTAATGAAGTAGGAATTTTTTCCATGTCTAAAAGTTTTTCAATATTCTGATGAACCAACAGGTGTATATAACTACGTTATGTTATTATAAACTGAAGTGCCTTCTTTGTATAGCATAAATAAAAGAAAAAATTATTTTATGCAAATATTATATAACTATATTGTAACCTCATTAAATTTTTTAAGAGAAAAGAATTGTAATTTCTGAGACAAAAAATCAATCATGTTTTTTTCCTTATATCCTTGGACTATTTTAAATGTACTGAATTGTTTGGTTGAACCAGAGGGAAGAAATATCACTCAGAGGGAAAGTTAGTTCAATTTTTTTTTATTCCTTCCATTTGCAGGAGTCAGCAAACTGCTAATTCTAAAACAGTTAAAAAAAAAAGAAATTCACTTAAAAGTGAGCAATGAAGCAACAAAACTTTTTCACTTTCAAAGAAATGAAATATCTGCACAACAAGGAGAATAATAAACTGTTGAAAAAGTTGGAAAGTATATATGCTGTAGAAGTAGAATTTAAATACGTAATACAGTTTTACTAAATGCATGTAAAAGACAAAGACATTGTGAGACGGAAACCAAATCTTTTTTTTTTTTTGGAGGGAACACATTATTAGTTACTATATTACAGGTGAGAAAAACAAAATAATAAATTGGTAACAAGATTAGTGTTATGATATGGAGTAGAAGCATGATAAGAAAATAAAATGAAGAAGAATAAACATTTAAAGAAAAATGTTTTTGGATGAATGTGTGATCACAGACTATGGGAAAGGAGAGAGTAGAGAACTAATGAAATGTGCACGAGTCTGATGGCAATGGAAACAAAAGTGGAGTAAGATTATGTAATAAGAGAAAAAAAGAATCAAAATCTAGAGGCATCAGACTGAGATTTACTATTACAGATGCTTGTAAAAATTCTTGATGTAGACAGAAAGTCAATTGAGATTTGCAGTAAGTAGAACTGCAATTTACTTGAGAAATAAATCTATATAAGCACCAGTTTTATCTAAATAGACTAAAATTATAACTTTACAACAAAATAAATAAAGAGTTGGATCAGAATAAAAACCACTTCATAATGGCTTGTAAAATAAGAACTAGAAACTGGAAAATCAATTAAGTTCTAGTATTGGCAATAAATAATATCATTCATTTTGCAACAGATAACCTGATGTCAATAACAGGTAGCACCATTATATTTTAAATGTTGCACTGTTATCTCATAACAGTGATAAAGTTTGGGTATTTTTAAAATACATCTCATATTAAAAAAATTAAAAAAAAAAAACAGAGTACTAATCAAGAAAAGTATTAAAAATTGAAACTAGCAATAATTATTAATCATATATAAGTTAACAAATAGATCACTTTTATATGCATGTTGGAAATATTTCCATGCATTAGAAATAATTTTAAATTTATTACGGTTTCTTTTTTTTTGGTTTAAATCAACTATATAATTAATAAAATAATAATAGTTTACTAAACTCTAGATACAGACATAGTATGAATACGTATTCTAATTTATTTATATATGTACAATATTCAATCACTGACAACAAATATTCAATATGTATTATATATATATATTCAAATGCATACACACAAAATGTAATAATAATGTGGTACACAAAATTAAAGCTAAGACATCAGTCGATAATAAAATTAATATAAATAAATGTAAATTATGTAACAAATTTTAATAATTTTGTATCGTCTAACTTTGATCATTCCATCTTGCGTTAAAGCAATGAGATAATATTTTAAAAAATACAGTTTTACAACAAAAAAATCTTTATAAATTTTAAAACTTATAGGCATTACTTTTAAGAATTTATTGAGGAGCCCTTTTATACAGAAAAAAGTTTGACTTTTACAGTTTATAATGCCAAAATTCTGCATTTGTTCTGGTGATATTGTAAAAAGAACTAATTTCACAACTGAGCAGCCTAGGTTTCATGAAACAGAACCCACATCAGCAGCTCAACATAATTTTTTATTTTTGCTTCAGAATGGTAAAGATTCTTCCGGTTTGCCAATGCTTTTCCTTTGACGCTAATATTTTATATAATCTTGTTTTGTTTGGCATGAAATATTACCAGAACTTAATAAATTAAAGTTTTTTTTTTTTGTATATCTCATTGATGATAATGAAGATTTTAAAATCCCTCAAATCATTAATAACCAAAATTTTTTCTTTCACTTCCAGCAGGATGGCATCTCATTAAAATTTCAACTACATTTTTTTTAAGGTTGCTAAATCTATGGTTGTTCAGATAGGGCCAATATCACAGCCAAATCATTCAATATATTTAATGACATTTGATTTTTCCTTTTAGGGGTTTTGTTAAAGGTAAAAAATTAAATTACTTCTGCAGCTGAAAAAGTGACATTAGACATGCCTAACTGTGTTTGGAAAGAAAGAGTTTTCAAATGGGATATGTCTATTTTTTTGGTGTACATAAACTGAAATTACTTATGAAAAACACTGCTTTACAAAAATATTATATTTAATCATTTTTTATGTTTCTGAATTAGTAGATCAGAAGCCATTTATTTGTTAATGTTAAAATAAAATTCTTAAAATTTTAAAGAAAAAAATTTAAGTATACGAATTAAAATTTTACAATCTATACATGAAATATTTACGATAACAGTAGAAAACTAAGAAAGAGGCAAGCTGCAGTACATGCAAAGTAACTGAATAAAATTTATCTAGATTGTTTTACATTTGTAACATAATTAGAAAAGAAGGAAAATATTGACGATAATAGTGTAACAAAATTTTAAGACAAAGAAAGAGAAGAAAGACTTTTAGAAGAATATAAATGAATGACATTGACTCATTACTAGAAAAGAAATGTAATAAAAAAGAATAAGAATAAAATAAAGGTATTGTATAATAAAAGGTTAAATAGTAGAACAGAAGAGCTCAATAAAACAGAAACTGAAGAAACTTATTATTTAGGAAATAAAATTACAAAGGGTGAACAGAGAATTGAAGCATAAACCAAAAGCAGGCACAAGAAGGGAGAGCTTTAAATATAAGAAAATTTTCAGTTTGAAATTTTCTTTCAAGTAAAAAAAAAAAGGTTTGTCTGCTACTCTTAAATCTACTGCAGATTTAAGAATTACAATAAAAATGTTAATACTTGACTGAGGTTTAACCGAATATGACAGCATAACATAACATGGACAATTGGAAAGTCAAAAAGAACAAGAATAGAACATTTTGTAATGTAATATAACTGGGAATATTGAAAATTGGATAAAATTTAAAATGAAGATAAAAATGTTCAGTTTAAAAGACTGAAATAGACCAGTATTATTAATTTTCATAAAAAGAAGAATTTTTGCCCATTAATATTCACAAAGTTTTTAATCTTACTTGAAAAATAATCACATATAAAGCTTTAATTTGCTTACAACTAAATGTCATTTAATTATTAATAACTAAAAAAAAACTGTATAAATTGTAAAAATAATCAATTAAAACAGCAATAGAGTTACACATATTTATAACAGTTTGGACATCTGACTAAATAATAATATTAGAATGAACACTTAAACAATCCACAAAAGTATAGATTAAAGTAAAATAAATACCAAAAATATATGGAAAGTAATTAATAACTGACAAATTAGTTTACCAAACCAATGAAGATACTGATACTAAGAAACCAAATTTTAATTTCTGATGAACTAGCCTTAAACAAATACTACTATAAATTAAAAAGAGAAACATACAATTTAGTAATTGATCCTTAAAATAATATATTCAAATAAACAAACATAATTAAGACTACATTTTAACACAATTTCAAGAATTACTAAGCAGTACTTCATGAGTATGATGTTTCCAAAATAATGAAATCTTTTAAATAAAAATATTTCTTTTGCTTTTGGTATTAAACAATAACACACTTTCTTTATCACAGTAGCTGTATTTAAAATTTCATTTAAATCAATTTTTTTGAAAAATTTAAATACTAAATGGACACAAATGTCAATCAAGGTTGTACATGGATGATTTATTTGATAAAGAAGCATTCGGACTTTATTCTGATTAAAGAAAAATTGCAAAAATAAATTTAAAAAAACTAATCAGGAGTTTATCATGGTCTTACTTTTTTTACATAGTATACCAGAATTGTGTTGCAGAGTGCCACAATTAAAAATTATGTAATTTTTTAATCTACATTACATTATTTTTAGTTAAAATTCAGAAAAACATTCACTAGCTTTATACAAAATATAATATAAGAAGTAGAGGACATAGATAAGTTTCTGTATCAGTAAGCTTACTGTCATCTTTGTAAACGATAAATAACCTTAAAAAAGAATGAAGATATTCATAATAGAAGGTCTGTACTGAATCAAGTATGCAAAAATAACTTGAATTATTACAAAACATTATTAAACTGAAAATAGATTTAAAGAATTAAATAACTTTTTAACTGCCATATAGTCTTGGATATTAACAATCCAGTAAATAATTTTATTGAATAAGAGAAAAGAACAAGTAAATATGTAAGTAAATACACTAATTTGGCCCCTGAAACACATTACTACAAATTTACAGTAACACTAATCAAGCAGTAAGACTGATTTTTTATTAAAAAAAAAGAAGGGGGGAAATAGTAAATATTATTGAAGACTGATGGTAAATTTTGCTCGTTGTTTTTAAAATAAAAATTCATAGTTTTGCTTGACAAGATAATCATTTACAATCAAAATTTGTAACTCTCCAAATAAATATGTTGTACAAGTACTTATTTCAAAATTATGATTCAGTTGAAGATGCTTTCATTATGACATTTATCTTGTTACAAAACCTATTCAAAAGTTTACAAACAACTGGTCTTAGAGCATATAAATCTTTTATCATCGTTGATACACTGAGTTCACGACATTCAACAAAAACAAAATTATAAAACAACAGTCCAGTATTTATTAAATATTTAATTTACCTACCTCTGAAGAAGAGACAAGACCATAATATTTAAAGATCTTCTGAAAGTATATTTCTAATTATTTAGAAAGGGTCATATCATAATTATTATTTTATAAAAACAAAATATTTTATCATTATTAAAATAAACATTTAAAATTAAATTTAGTATCGATTCTGAAATCGTATCGAATCTTCAAAATCTCTGAACATTACTACTGTTGTTTAAATAAACCCTGCACATGTTGCAATATAATCTCAAAAAAAAAACTAAACATATTACTAAAAAAAAAAAAAAAATGTGTTAAAGTAAAAAATTAACTTGTTTACAATCAACTATATTTATTTATAGTTAATATTTATGTATAAACTAAAAACACAATACACTAGCTGCTTTTTAATAATCATTACAACAGATTCGTATAATTAAAAACTATTAAACATGAGTAACATATTCATTCATATAAAAATTATGTTTATTATATACATAATAGTATAAATATGTATGCTGTTATTACTATCTACTGGAGAGGTTTCACTTACAAAGCAAACTTCTGTACACTGGAGGGGACTGAATCCTACATTCAAACTGGGATAAATCAGATGCATTTGGTGTATATTATAGCTCAGTAGCAGTTAGAGTTGCTTTTTTCACTTTAGCCCTTTAACTCTTTATACAAGCAACTCTTATATGAATGCCCTTTTTATACATGAATGATGTACTTTTTATGTCATAAGTTTGGATGAATCACTCACTGCTTGACTTTTATCTATTTTAAATATACAAATTACCACTGCAATTCAGTTTTTTGGATTCAATATCAGCACATTTTAATAATTTTTTAATAACTGGCCTGAGATCAACCAAGACAAACTGCTGATCTATGCTGGCTTAAGAAGAGACCGTGAAATAAAAATAGAAAACAAATTATAATAATAATCTGAAAATTTTTTATTTATTAACAAGCAACACAAATTACTGCATTTAATGCTATGATTGCACATTTTGGGTAGGGTGAGTACTCTCTTTGTTATTACAGTAGTAATAGTCAATTTCTTCCATCAATTAGAGCCAACCAATTAGAAAAAATGCTTTGTACATAGAGTCACTTTTTGTTAATCAATTTCCCATCCCACTGAATCCATTTTTTAAGTACATCTTTTATTAATGTTTGATTTCAATGAATAATATATTTCTCCACTGTGTGAAATTTCTTACTGTAATTGATTTAGGGCCAAATCAAATTTCTATAATGTAAAAAGATTCTGTTGAAAATTTTAGCCACTATTTAGTAATATGGATTTACTTGAATCGAATTAATTTTTTTCTGCCTTTCTTCAAGAATGGTGAACAGAATACACTTGGTAACTAAAACATTGTTAATTATTACATTATATTTTGCTAAGTAAAAAAGTACTTGATAAAGCGCTAAGCAAGAATGTTTTATGTAATCCTTCAACCACTGCAGCAAAGTTCATAAATATAAGGGGAAAGCATAGCTTAGAGTACATTAGAATATACTGTTTATTCAGTAAGCACTGACTGCTACAGGGATTGGTATGTCTGTAACTACATGTTTTCTAAAAAAAAGATGAATATATATAAATAAAACAGTTATCTTCTGAACTATAAAAGAAAAAAATTAGTACAGAGTTTACATAAACTATATTGCTATATACTTGTTGCTACAAGTGTTAATTTTTCCTCTGATTTGATTTAAATTTTAAGCTTAGGTTGAAAGCCTAAATAAATAAAGTTCATAACTTGGTGTTATCCATTTGCAGACAAAATCATTAATTAAACTTGATCTTTTGCAAGAAATACTACATGCACGTGGATGTTTTATCCAAATATGCATAATTAATTCAGCATTGAAGATAATATTTAGGCCATGGCCTGAGTGGAGCGGGGCTTTCAGCGGAGCGTGCAGTGTGCATGACAAACCTGCAGAAAAGCATTAGTGTGGCCTGGTGACAAGAAATTAAAGCGGAGTGTGCAGTGTTGTGTACAGCGTCAACTAAGCGGGGAGCATTCAGTTCAGTTCAGTTTGTGTTTGTAGAGCGTCACAGTAGCGTTTGGAAGAAATGTCATTCGAAGAAATAATATCTGGGGGGAATACCACAATAAAGGTGTACCGTTGTACATATTGTCCACTTTTTACTTTCAGAGAATATTTTGAAAAAACGTTGGAAACATGTGAAAGATCAATACCAGAAGGAATTGAAGAAAATAAATTATTGTAAATTTGATGTGGAAGCAATGGGATATACGTCATCCTGGAAGTATTTTAATCCCATGGCCTTCATCAAAGATGAAATTACTGCTGGCAAAACTACAGGAAATCTGGGCAGTAATGAAAACATAGATGACCCCCAAGAGAATTTGAACTCTTTATCATTCCATGATGAAGGATATTCAGAGGACGTAGTGCCAATAGAAGCAGAAATGCCGTCTCCAGCCACTAGTTTACCTACACAATTTCCGGCAGCTGAGCATTTGTCCTTATCTAGCACTTCCTCCAGTTACAAGAGAAAAAAAAACAGCGACATCGCAAAGTGAAGATATTTTTTGTTGGAAAAGAGAAAAGAACAGTTCATGGAAGAACACTTGAAATCAATCCAGGCAGAATCGCAGTTAAGAAACGACGAAGACTTAATACCTCATGAGTATTTTGCCTTCGATGCGGAGGTTAAGCCCAATTCAGAAATTACGATTTCGTGGGAAAATTAATGAATGGCTTGTAGAGAAAACCACTCGTACTGAATATCCCCTTCAATACAACAACCGAGTTGATTACTTTACTCAACCGACAGAAATTAATCCATTTTTTATACTAATTTTTAAAATACCTATTTTGTAACTAACCAACGAAATTAAATATTGTTTTATAAAATGAAATTTTCTTAATTTCACTTGCCTTAATGTCACAATCAGTTTTTCAGCAGGAGAAATTGTACAGATAAAGTTAGTATCATTCCGTTTTAAACGTAGCTGAATTTTGTTTAAAATTGTAATCAAAAGTAGACATGGACATTCTCGTATATTTATGGAATTCATCCAGATCAGATCTTATTTTTTGGTATAAGGTAGCAAATTCCCCTAATTTTTCTCTTTCTTTTACAATTGCACTTGTACCTTTTTTCACATTAAATAACTCAAATTTAAAAAAAGAGTTTTCTTCTAAAATCAGTCAAATAATAATAATGATTCGTGTTTTATCCATTTTCACTCCACAAAATCTCAACAAACTGTCTGTTCACAATGTCATGCTGCACGCTACTGTTGAATGCTGACTACGAAAGACCAGTTGTTGCACGCTCATAAACCGTTGACACTCTGCTGAACGCCCCGCTCCACTCAGGCCATGGCCTTAGAACGGGCACATAAATAAACTGCAAGACACATATAGATAAAATAGAAATAATCTATTCTTAGGTACACTGTTGAGATGTAACAATTTGATAAGCATGACAAAGGTTGGAAGAATAAATTGATATTATAACATCGTAGTTTAATCTCCAGTGTAAAGACAAGCACTTAAAATAACAAAATAATTTTTATAATTTTAGAAAAATAATGAAATAATAGAAATGTGACTGAAATAATTGACTTAATGCAGTAGAAACCATCATTATGGAATTTATTTGAATAGTTATCAGGTGTACCCAAGTGATGCTAAGTGGCTGCTTTTAATTGTTGCTTGGTTTGATTCTTAGCAAGGGTATGTTTCTATTGTAAATTTTATCACCTCACTTGAAAAATAAATGCTGTACACTGGACAATTGGCGTCAAGCCACAGTTAGATTAGTCTAACACTTTATGATTAAGAACAAAAGTTTTGCTGTCAGCTGAATGGTGACTGCACTGCTGAGGGCATGGATCCCGTTCAGCCATGAGGTGTAGCATCATTCAGATGAGGCAGTGGGACGGGAACTGCACTGCTGAGGGCATGGTAGTCCATGCAGCCGTGAGATGTAAGTCTGTCTTGACAAGGCATATGTGATCAAGTAAATGTCACGCAACAAATAAATTGATGGGTTTGATTTAATTGACTGTATACAAAGTAGAGTAATTTGATCGATTCTGACCATTGCGAGCAAAATTCCTTTATTGGTGTTATAAGTTAATTACCAATGACAATGAGACACTTCCAGTCACGAATAGCTTGAATGATTTAAAGAACTAGATGTTGGGTTTGGCTTCTACGAACTCAGTTAACTAGTTCAGAAAGCAATGAGAAGGACAGAATGAGATGTCCGAAAGAAGCCTACAGCGAAGGCAAAGGCCAGGTCAAAATTCACTGATGTAAATGTCTACAGAGGCATTTGCATTGGTGGCATCCCAAACAAGACCAGGCTGATGACTGAGATATATAATCAGTTCGAGGGTCAATAAGATGACTCCCATAAAGCCCATCAGGGCTAGGAATGGGAGGGGTGGTGTGGCGACCGAAACGTCACAAGGTGGGTGTCTCCCCCTACGGGGGTTGGGATGTACACTAGGTACTAAAAGCCTGCAGAAATAAAATCAGCCAATAAAATTTGTTGTATAGCCACATTTTGCCACTAGGAAAAATATATTGTATCTTCCTACAATAAATTAACCTCTCCCCTCCCTAATGAATGGATAGTTGGAGGGGACTCCTCCAAATATCCATTCATTAGTCAACAAACACATGTACGTGCAAACAATAAATATGTGTATTTTATGTGTATAAAATACATGAACGCATGAATACTTAAACATGGGGATACATTTATATAAATATATATGCACATAGATAAAATTACAGCAAATTTACTAACATTTGCCAAACAACATTCAAGATAATACGTACCTGAAAATTTTAACATGCAGTACACTAATAATAATAATAACCATAGTAATTTATTGTATTGGTGTTACTTAAAGCAAAGAACACTACCCATTTATTTTAACACAATATTATATTATACTTAGCATCATACACATTTATGTTTAAAATTTGGCCAAAATAAAATAAAAAATAATTTTCAACCACTAACATCTATTATCTGCAAGTGAGAATAAAGACAGAGCAAGGGCCTGCCAAGTAGAGGGTGTTTCTTATTATTAGACTGTGACCCTTTTGCAATGAGGTTAGCAATATTTTGACTACTAACTAGGTTAAAATAATTATTTTAACCATTATGTTGATTGTGATTATAAAAAATAATTACTATATATACATACTTTGAACGTTTGGTAATGTTGGAATAAGTTATGGAATTTTTTTTTTTTATTGTAGTAGAAAATGTTCATTTTATATGATGAGTGTATGTTAACACTTTACAATGTTTGTTTCCAACACCAAGAAAAAAAAT
>JAAAKQ030478751.1:2848-13265 GCA_010016005.3 Zanna intricata
AAATAATTTTATAAATAAAAGGATATTACTAAATTTCTTCTGGATGAATTTGATTTTGTAATTTTTTGATGAAAAGTTATGTTTAAAATAAAAAGAAAATTAATGAATTTTATTGTTGAAAAAATTATAAATATTTTGGAGAAATAAATATGTGGAATAATTGATTAATTTCCTTATCGGTGTATACTAAGTAATTTTAACAAATTTACAAGTAAATTTTCTTTAATGAAAATAGAAAACTATACCGCTGGAAGATTTACACAAGTTTAAAACTTACTATACAGGAAAAATTATTCATTCATACCTCGATATATATTTTCGAGAAAAATCTAAATTACTTGAGAGTAAATAATTTTAAGTTAAAACTCTTAGGAAGTTATATAATTCTTTCAGAAATAATTTAATTATACTTTTAATCGCGAACAAAAGCAAGGGAGCTTATGCTAAAGGGGTGACAGACTCGGTGGGAAGCCACCAATAAGGAGCCCTGGACAAGAAGGCTTATTCCCAGGGTGAAATCGTGGAACCGGAGGGGATTCGAATAAGTGGGGTACTATTTCAACTATCTCACCCAATTCCTCTCCAGACATGGAAACTTCGCGACATACCTGCATAGATTCAGGAAGAGAGAGACCCCAGAGTGTGAATACTGTGATCAAGAGGATACACAGGAGCATACGATCTATGCCTATGACTCGGTGGGATCAGGTGAGACGACGGATGGGGCTGACATGGCTTACCCCAGATAATACCGTTGAGTACATGATCCAGGGTAGGACAGAATGGAAGGCAGTTGAGCAGCTGGTAGGAAGGATCCTGACAGTAAAGGAAGATGAGGGCAGACCCAGGGAAGCATCCTCTGAAGTAATACTTTACAGTAGTTCCGGAGGCTAAACACATAAAGAAAGACTCAGGGAAGCACTACCAGGAACTAACTGAAGGAAGAGAGTGGCCAGAGCTCACCACATCAGGAGTGCTAGCCATGCGATGAGTTGGCATTATTTTTACTGTGTGGATAATATGTACTTGTGTAATTTGTATGTGGGTCGAAAATTGGCGACGTTTACTGCCTGGGTGGTAGTCCTTCTGCCTAGGGTGTTTTGGTTCATCCACACGCAAAAGTAGATGGGTGTGAACTCCCCGATGATGACACGAAGGATCCTCGAGGTATGTGAGGGACACGGAAAGTGAAAGCGCACCCCTGAAACTTGTAAGTTAGGGATGTGAAAGGTAGTCACCCAGTGAAGGGACGCATCGGCATTACAGAAGCGGAAGTCGGTGCGTTCCGAAGAACCTGGGAGGAGCCCGACAGGACAGCCTCAGATGGAGCCTAAGACAGAGTAGGCAGACTGCTGCCAAGACACTGAGTAATGGCTAACAGCGGGTCGGTTGCCCGAGGGGTGTGTATAAAAAAAAAGAAGGAAAAAATCACAAACATAATACAGAAAATATTATTAAAATAAATGTATCAATACAATAAAGCAACATTATTTCGAACAACAGAGAAGAAAGATTGGGTCAATTTTATTTTTAAAATGAAATGCTACTTTGCCCTACATATAGCAACAATAAAAAAAACTGTTTAAACACACATTGTGACATTTGGGAAATTGGATTTGACCTCGAAAGCGCTACTGATAAAAAGTATAAGTATTTATAATTCTATTTGTAAAGACAAACCAATGTAAGATCTTATTCATTATCCTATTTTGTTGTAAGTATAGTATTCATATATAGTATTCAATTTAGGATACTTATGCAAATTAAAAGAACTGAAACTATTGGCTGGTCGCAATGTTTCTTTCTTTGAAATTATATTCAGATTAGTAACACTGTTTGTCACCAGGTAACTGTAAAAATTAATGAGCTGCTTTTATTTATTTAACAAAGGCCAAGTTTGTTAGAATTTGGTATTATCTTTAGATGTTCGTGAGGATCTCGATTGTGCAGCTTAAAATGGCAGACACAAGCGAGAATTGAACTTAAAAAAGACACGTTTGTAATGTTTGATTCCATAAGCGAACAAACGCAAATAAAAGAACTTTGGCAACATAACAGAAAGATTCGTTAACGTCTGGATAAGGAATTCTGATCAGTTGTGTAACACTCCGAAAATGGGGGAAATCCTTTTCAACCGAGTCAGTTCTCCATTTGAAAATAGTTAGACGTCCTCCCAGTCAATTAAATAGCTCTTATATTGTTGACGAATCCTGATAAAGATCTCCTCTTAAATCAACTAGGAAAAGGTCTTCGGAGATAAATATTCCCTGTTCAACATTTAAAAAAAAAAATCTTGGGTTTAAATTCTTTAAGCCTGCTATGTTAACAAAGTTTCTGACCGGAACATGGCTTTAAGGAAAATTTATTTCAAATATTTTTAAGGTGTTTTCCGAATTTTCAATCACGGAAATCAATTTTCTTCTCCAAGGAGTGAGCCTGATTTATATATTTCGGAACTTGTATTTTTGTGTAAAGATAATTTCCACTTTTATGAGGAAATAACGGGCCATCCACTACATGTAATGATGATATGGACAGAGATATTTGATCAGATCATACTTTTTTTGAAGTAAGTGTTAACAGTATTTCTTATCTTAATATGCTGGAAAATTGTTTTATTCTTTATTAACTAATCAGTATGGAATTAACAGTAATTTTAGAGCAAGATACTCAGTCATTAAAAAAGAAATGTTTTAAATTAATATTTTGAAGACCCGTGGATTAATAGGGACTCCAAAACTCAGTGGCCACCAGGAAGTCCAGTATTAAAGATTTATGACAACCTTAATCAAAGAAAAAAAATTTCTCATCTGTAACAAAGGAATCTTGATTAGCTGAAAACTGTTAGTTGAAAGCTGATGGAAAAGAATGTGTAAATGCACTAGGCTTAACTGTTCGAACTATGAAAGAGCTTATAAAGATATAATTTAAGTTAGATTTTTACTAAAGATAGTAGATAAATTAATTATCAAAACAATTTATGGCATTTCCTGTATATGGAAAGGAACTTTCCATTTAAAGAGTAAAAGAAAATAGAATAAAAGAAAATTTGGGCAAGATATCGATAGTTTTTTTTTAACAAGGAAGGCGCCTCTATATGCAAAGGGCTACATTTTCTTGGAAAAAAGACAACCGTAGTTTTCCATTGCTTTCAGCTGCGCAGTACTCCAAAGATTGAGTATGTTGATATGACCGTTTAAGTCTTCCTAGCCTACGCACTTAATAATTACTGAAAGAGCTGCTGCTCTCTTTCAGCAATCATTCCTTTGTGTGGCACTCAATAGATACCTATCCGATATGGTTTTATCTTCAGTCCAGCTCCTCTGTATCACTGAGCTCGCAAGCCTCCTTCCCAACTGCTAATGAAATAGTAATTCTAGCAAAGAGTAAAAAAGATTTAGAAGAAACATTGAATGGCATGGGTGAAGTCCTACGCAAGAACTACGGCTTGAAAATAAATAAGAACAAAACGAAGGTAATGAAATTTAGTAGAAATAATTTAGACGGATCATTAAATATAAAAATAGGACGATAAAAGATTACGGAGGTAGAATTTTCTTATTTGGAAAGCAGTATTACTATAGGTGGACAAAGCAGGAGCGATATAAAATGCTGAATAGCAGAGGCGAAATGAGCTTTCCGTCAGAAATATAATTTGCTTACTTCAAAAATTAATTTAAACGTCAGGAGAACATTCTTGAAACTATATTTTTGGAGCGTGGCTTTATATGGAAGTGAAACTTGGACGATCGGTCCAAGACAGTTATAATTGGATTAGTCAGTTATATGAAGAAAAGATTAGTTGCTTTTGAAATGTGATGCTACAAGAGAATGTTAAAAATCAGATGGATGGATAGTGACAAATGAAGATGTGTTGGAGCAAATAAATGAAAAAAGAAGCATTTGGAAAAATATAACTAAAGAAGAGGCATACTTATAGGCCACATATAAAGACATCCTGAAATAGTTGCTTTGATATTAGAGGGACAGGTTGATGGGAAAAATTGGGCAGGCTTGCAAAGTTTGGAGTATGTAAAACAAATTGTTAGGAATGTAGGATGTAGAAGGTATACCGAAATGAAACGACTGGCACTAGATATGGAATCTTGGAGAGCTGCATCAAACCAGTCAAATGACCGAAAACAAAATAAAATCGGCAGTAACCCAACACTACCCGAAATATCTTAACTGGTCACACGATTAGTCTAAAAAAGGAGAAATTAGTTAAGAAATATTTAAATTCATTGTTGAAGAATCAATTTTTATTTAACAACAATAAAAACCAGGAATATTAAAACAAGTGTTTTCAGATAGATATTTATAGGAACGATTTGCTTTTTTAATCACCGAATTACTTCGTATTGAAATATAAAATATTAATTTGTTAATATCTTAGTTTCCATTCCTAGATAATGATTTTTTTTAAATATGTAGAAAAAATTCGTAAAAGGAAAGAATTATTTTTTAACTAAAATTTGTGTGAGCTGAATTACGTAGAGAAAAAATCTCCTTTTATTAAAAATACCTTAATATATTTTGTGCAGATAGTCCATATTATAAACAACTCTGTTTTCATATTGTGTTAAAATGTAATTCAAATTCAAAAGAAGCAGCAGACCTTGTTTATGTGAAGGTTTGTAAACAAGGACATAAGTGAGTTTCGTATGACCTCATTACAACTACGCAGTTTTTCTATCACGCACCAATATTTTATTACTCTAAATTAATTTTTTTTTATATTATTTAATAAAAAATAAATAAAGCAATTTTACAAATAAATTAAAATAAACAGAAAAATAAAACGTAACTTTTCAATAAACAAAATAAAAAATAAAAAGAAATATGAAAAACCGAATATTTAAAATACTGGCCGTTTAATTGCTATTTTTATACTAACGCTGATGATTTTGACAGTTTCAATACTTTTGAGGGTTGCCTGAGCACAGTGTATAAGTGCGTACGTTCGTATGTGCTTATCGACCGCTCGTTATAGCGTCGTCCCACTCTTACTGCAACCCACTTTTGCATCCCCTACGTATATTATGCCCTATATACATGCACTATGCTCCTCTTCACTGTATCGTATCCCAGAAACTGTTCACTCTTTCTCTAAAAATATAGGAATATATGTTAAAACGTAAGTTTTCCTATAAAACATTCATTATTTTCCTAATTCAACCATACACAAATCATATAAAAAATGGTTATCGGTTATAGTATATATTGTTATAAAAATTCGATACAGTCATATTTCATGGACCGTAAGCAATATTTCAATTTATTTTCGTATTTAAATTAAAATCTGTTATAATACATTACCTAAATGAAAGGTAAAAAACGATTACTTGACGTAAATTTTATTGATAGCCTGTATAAATATTCGTAGAAAAATCTATATATACGTACGATATTGAAAATAGAATTAATTTTTCTTTTTTTTTTTTGAATAACAGTAAAAGGATAAGAATTTAATTAAAATATAACATTTCAATGCATCCATAAATACATATGAACAAGCCGATTTACAGAAATTTAGACTGAATGCAATAGGATATAAAGTTCGGTTAAAGATGAAATAAATTATAAAGTAAAATCTATGATAGGATAATAACAGTAACAACATATACATTTCATAATGAAAAATGTAAAAATATTGATAGAAGAATGATATATATTAGAAAAAAATCTGATGTGGGTACTACATAACTTCCTTGTACGCCTATTAAATTACATAAACAAATTTTTTTTTTTAATGAAAAGTACATAAAATTTTTAATTTTATTTCATTAATAACTTCTGATATTTTTTCATATTTTTATTTATCGTATATTTTTTTTTATAATTAGAGGTTAATAATTATTGATAAATCATAAATTTTAATTAAAAAAAAAAAAAAAGAAAAAGGAAATGAAGTCTGATTCGAACGTATGTGCCTTCCCCTTGATTTAAATATTCCTTGAATAACTCTCAATGAGTGCTTATTACTACAGTTTCAAAAGCCAAAATCAATTTTTTTTTTTTGGATTTTGGGCTTTTTTGGACAATTTTGGTTGTTCAGTCGATTGTAATAAAAAGGGGAGGTGCATAACTAGATGTTATAACAGTCCAAAATCCAAAATTTCAACATCCTATGGCTAATCGTTTATGGGTTATCCAAGATAATACATACATACAGACATCACGCCGAAAGTAATCAAAATAGATTCACAAATGATCTACAATGGATATTTCCGTTGAAATCTAAAAATCTAAATTTTTCGCCATCATAATACTTCCTTTACAAAATAAAAAGTACAATGATTTGTAAGAAAATCCCCATTTCACAACTAAACAAACCTGTGGAATGAACAAAGAAAGGGAATTCGGGTATCTTTTCGGATCAAGTAATTTGATTTATTTTTTATTTAAAAAATTCAACTGAAAAAAAGAACATAATCACATATAAATAAACAGATTTCACACCACAGATTTAAATTAATAAAAAAATTAATGCACAAAAGTTTTAATATGAGATTATTGTTACCTTTAATTAAATGTGGTATTATTTAAAATTACACTATTGAAATAACATACAGATTTAATAATAAAGAGGTCGCCTTTTGGTATCGTTCAGGAATTTTTTGGTCATTATTTTCATGCCATACCCTCTACCTCTATTTTAAGCAATCAGGTGTCTTATGGTGACTGATTAATCCGTTGCTCGGTGTCTTGTTCATTAGTTCCATAAAAGTGCGGTTTTCTTCAATTCTCTTCAGGACGTCGACCATTTCTACCCCTACTTGCCCAGAATATTCACAGAGCTTGGCGTTAACACCAATTTTGAAGATACTTAGTCTTGACTTTCTGCATTCTACAATATCAAACTTTCTAATCACCATATTCCAAACAGTATTTTTTTGTTAGTACTTGTTAAGAGTGATATAATCTGTGAGTACAGTAGGATTTTTTTCGATCAAAAGCTTCGTAAGCCTGAGCGATCTAAAAGAACGCATAATCTTTCTTACACCTTCTATCAGACAAAGTAAAGCTTTTCAAAGGTACTATATTAGTCAATCTCCATTCAGCCAATTATTAGTTTTTTGACCGCCTTTTTGTGTGCAATCCATTATATTTGTTTTCATTTTATCTTTATATTACAACTTTCCTTAAAAAAAAAAAGAAAACTTTAAATTTTTATTTATTGAAGTCAGAGATTGTTTACTTCTTCTATTTGAATGATATTATCTACAAGCATATTTTTATTTTGTATAGCCATATTGTTAATATTTATTCCAATATCATTCACACTAAAAATTCTTTCGTTTATTTTTCATAAGATAAAATAAAATAAGTCAGTGTAGTGAGAGAATGATTCGTATAAGCTACTGCCTTCATAATGTTATATTTTTATCCTATTCTGTGTTAAAAAACACTGAAAATATTCTTTTATATGATAATTTATCTAATAAAGATAAATAATTATCTTTATTTTTTTTTTTTATGATCACTGATTTTTTAATAATTTTTGCTTTTTTTATTGCTTTTATGGTTATTGTTTTTTTGGAGTTCTACGTAAGCAAATACGTAGAACTTCGAAAAAGTAATACTTTCAAGATGTTACCTCTCTTTATATGTTCAGCCTCCGGAACTACCGTAAGGTATCACTTCAGAGGATAAATGAGGATGATGTGTATGAATGTGAATGAAGTGTAATCTTGTAAAATCTCAGGTCGACCTCTCCTGAGAATTGAAACCCAACCACTAAAGAACACCAGTATCCACGATCTTACCTCACTAAAAATGTAAGTGATAGAAGAATTCTGATTGTATTTTTGAATTCAGTATAAAAAGTTATATTAGGAACACAATAAGAGTTTTATATGTCAAAAACCTATGTTATAAATTATATAGATAACACATTTTGATCAAAGTATATAATATATTTACCATCCACATATTTAAATCCCCATCTTTAAATCATCTCATATTTAAATATTTAAATCATATAACCATATATAAATCATCCCCATATTTAAATATATTTATTGATATATTAATTATTGGTAAGAGGTAGCAAATATCTAACAATTATTAAATTACAAATATCCTTAATTTTACTAAAAATACAAAACAAATTTCAGGTAATCCAAAATTTTAGTTTTATGAGGTATAATTATTTAAGTTAAAATATCTTTTTAAATGAAAAATAATAATAATGTAAATATTTTTTATATAATTTTATCTTTGTTTTCATGAAAATAAAATACCTTTAGGAATCCGTTTCAGCTAGTATTTTTATGTTATAAAGTTAGTGTAGGTCATGAAGTAATTTGTTTTAATTTTTTTTTTTAATTTATTAAAATAATTTACAACAAGAGTAGGTTACTCCTATTTATTGAACATCTAAATTAAGAAATACATAATAAAGTTAAAACAAATTAAAAATAAAATAAAGTTTCGTTAAAAAAAATAATTATAGGGTTTCCTTTAAAGAAACATTATTTAATCAATTTTTTTAATCCAAAAATATAATAATCGCTTAAATAAAAGAAAAAAAAACACTAAACAGATTCAGTATTGTATATTTTATAGTTCCTATTTTGTACATGATATGATTTACCAGTTTCATATTTACTGAGAAAAAATACAATGGAAACCTTTAGAAGGATAAAGAAAATAATGTCAAATAAGATAGAAAATGACACAATGGAATGAAAGTATTTCTAAGAAAAAAAGAATTGGTCAGCTGCGGGATAAGACAGAGATATATGGAAGGTTTTTTGGAGAGCCCTTTGCTTAGTGCTCACTAGAGGGAGTGTAATAACTAACAACTACCACCACCATCATCTAAGGACGAATAGTATCTATTCACACAGTTATTTATGTCTTTCATTAATTGTAAGCATGGGCGTCCGCAGGCATAAATACACAGAAATTATAAAAACAAACCCAATATAAAAAATTTTATTCTAATAAATTATTATGTAATCCAGTAGAATTGATGGTGTAGTGGTTAGTAAAGTTTTCTTTTGAATTAACATTTATGATTTGATTTTGCATAAATTTGTCATATTTATTAAAATTTAAATAAACTAACATTAATATAAATAAACTTTTAATTTAATTATATATAGTCAGGAGAATAAAAATTGATGATTTAAAAAAAAAAATGGAATTATTTTTTTAATATATTAAATATATATATATATTTAATATTAAATATATATATTTTATTTATTAATATAAATATATATATTTATATATTAAATATTAATATATTAAAATGTTATTTTTTTTGGCTAACTCTTTCTTTTATTAATGTACATTTAAAAGAAAGTATCAAAAACTTTGCTAAATAAAGACACTGGTTAAAATAATAAACATTTATTATTATCAAAATAATATCAAATTTTCATTAGTAAATTAAATCATAACATTTCGCTAAATTATTTAATCTTCGTCTAATTATTCCTGGCATCCACATATATTCAGATTTATGTTACATTACCCCTAGTTAATCTCTTTTATCCACTTCAACTATGTAATTTCTTTTTTCTTTGTTATCTTCAAAAAAATTAGTTGTGTATTGTAATTAGCATACTTATTTTTTAATTCTGTTGTAACATCAGTGTTTCAATTATGTTTCAAGAGTATCAAAATAAAAATTATCTTTTGTTAAAATTAATTAGTTTTATTGAAAGATAATTTAGATTTATTTTTGTTTCCAACATTTTAAAATTTCTCCTGGATATCATTTGTAGTTAAACGTATTCATTTCTGGGACTCTGATTGTTACTTGATGTGAATGAAATCTTTTGTGAAACTGTTTTATTGAATAATCAATCAGTCCATTTTTAGTAGTTCTGTACTAGAAAAATGTTTATCTGAATATATTCTTTGCAATTAAATTTGCACTTTTTTTTATTCATTATGGAAATATTAATTTTTAAATATGTTCCCCATTCATCTCAATGAAATCATTAAATGTTTAAGCTTGTACTAACACCCTTCTCTGTCTTCTGTTCTTTTTAGTTTCATATTATATAGCTAGATATTTTGGACAAATCTATCCCTGAAAAATGCTATAGATGTTCTCTTTACTTATCTCTTTATAGATGTTTCTCTCCTAAACTTTTTAGCCACTCTATTTAATTTTTTTATTCTGTTACAGCTCACTGTATATCCCTCACGTTTCAAATAATGAAGTGATGTAGTTCTGAAGTTGAAATTCATTGTGTTATTTGCCCAAATGACCAGATGCTGTAACAGTTTCATTTATCTTCATAATATTGCCTGATATTTAAATTTTAATCTGGTGTACACACAGTACATTTATTTGTCTGCCTAAGGCTGCATTACGAATAATTATTTCATTATGTTGATGAGTTTACTTTTTATTATGACTCCATGGCAAAAAGTTTTTGTATTTCAATATTTT
>JAAAKQ030478773.1:0-22648 GCA_010016005.3 Zanna intricata
CTGCAGGCTTTCAGGAACGTTGCGGCGTTCTAATTCATAGAGGACAGAACTCCAACATAAAGAAGGAAATGCTGCCTCTATGAAACTCATATGAAAAGCAAACATCATTAAAAAAAAAAAAAAAACTTTGTCTGTGAATTGAAAAGCTTTACTTGTTTCTTACAAAGTTTCATATAAAATAGCCAGCTGTAAAAAGCCTCACACCATTGGTGAAGAACTTATTTTGACAGCTGCAGCTGCAATTGAGATTGTAGAAACTATGTTTGGAGATAATTTTGCCAGACAATTGCAGTCCCTACTTCTATCAAATGATACTGTTCCCCGTCGAATTGGTGATATAGCTGAAGATGTACAGCATTTCGGGAAATTGCTTGATAAATTGTTTTAAATTTAGTTTGATGAGACAGCAGGTAGCAATAAAGATGGTCACTTCATTACCTATGTCCGATTTTGTGATGGTACGTCAGGAGTAGAAGAACTACTTTTCTGCAAACCAATAGAACTCAAAGCACTTGCATTATTTGCTAACTTAAATAATTTTATAAACAAAGCAAACATGAGTGGAAAAATTGCCAAAAGTCAGAATATTCACTCACCGATGGTACTCGTTCAACGACTGCAAGATTCCAAAGTATACAAGCGCTTGCGAAACAAAAATCTTCACAGTGCGTCTGTACTCATTGCATGATCCACAGAGAAGCTCTGACTTCCCAAGAAATTAGTGCTGGTCTGAATATTGTGCTAACGATGGTTTTAACCGTAGTAAATTACATAAAAATGACACCCCTAAAATGAAGAATCTTTTCTGCACTTTGTAAAGACATAGTGCAATACATTCAGCGGTTACTATTTTACTGCGAAGCAAAATGGTTATTACGCGGGAAATTCTTTCAATATGTTTATGAATTAAGAGATGAAATAGTCATTTTTCTAGAAAAGAGGAAAACCGACCGGAAGCCGAGAGTTTTTTTAGATGGTCTATTTGTGATTGAATTAAGCTACTTGGTCGACATATTCGACAAATTAAATACCTTGAATCTTCAATTCCAAGGAGGACATATACACATATATTAAATACCAGTGATAAAGTGAATGCTTTTTGTTGAAAATTGGAATTGTGGAACAGAAATTTGAAGCAAAAAACCTGGAAGTGTTTGTAGATATGGATAAATATGTTAAAATTTTCAAGGCTGAAGAAAAACTTGTGAAAATTGTTTTTTTAACCACTGAAAATAGTTTAGCCATGTTGAAAAAGAATTTTAAAAAGTATTTTCTTGCTAACGACAACTTGGTAGCAAGTTACGTGTGGGTTAGGGATTCATTTCAAAATACTTCCGAAGGGCTCTCAACTGCCGAAGAAAAAATCTTCATAGACTTCACGGTAAGTGGCGAAATCAAAAGAAAATTTAGTAATAGATCACTATTTGAATTTTGTGCAGGGCTGAATGATGAGTTATCTGCACTGAAAACATGAGCATTTCACATACTATTACCATTTTCAACATCCTACCTTTGCGAAACCGAATTTTCTTTGGTGACTGCTTTGCAGACAAAATATAGATCTCAGCTAAATATATAAAAAGACTTCAGTGTGCTTATTTCTTAAATTAAACCTTCCTTCGAAAAACTTTGCTTTGTAAAACAAGCCCCAAGGGAGTTCCTAATAATTATTAATCTTGTTTTTAATTTAGTACTGATAAGTTAATTATTAAATACATTGTGCAGTACTGATATAATTCTATTTATAAATGTATTATACGGTGTAAATGTCTATTTTATTATTTATTATGTCAAAATGTAGTTTGTTTTGCTTTCCTTTCAGTAAATTTTAATACATTTAATTAATAATATTTTCTTTTTGATATGCTTGCGCTCCAGATTTAGTGTTATCGTGCCCCTATAGGGGGCGAACCTAACAGGTTGAGAAAAACTGATTTACATCATTATAATGATTTAATTTACCCTCAAGTAAGACAGCAAAGAAACCTTTTTTGATTATACCTCAGTAATAATGCTCTCAAAATTATAATTTTGGACAATTTTCCAATATTTAAAAAAAAATTATTACAATAGCAAATTTCTGATGAAAGGGTTTATTAGTAATTTACCATCATTAGCATTTGAAATTACATTATTCTTAAAAATATTCTCTTATTTAAAATTACAGGATCTTTTGAGGAAAATTCTTCTCTAGGTTTAATTATATATTACTTTATCATTCTGCCAAATATTTTTATCCAAACTTATTAAAATGTTACCCATACTTAGAGGAATAAGAGAAATTTGAAAAACTTTAATTAATAAAACAAGACTTTCATGTAATTTTGATTTTAATTTGTTTTTCACTTAGTTTCTTCATTTTATTTAAATAATGGTTATCATAGTGATATGGAATATTAATCATATACAAATTTGTTTTTTTTTTTTTAATAATTTTCCACTAAAATTTAAATTCAATTTCACTCCCAAACTATCACTATTACAACCACACAACTATAACCCCACTATAAAATTATCATTGTCTCTGAAAGATTTTGCTATTTTTATTAAATTTTTTTCATGCAATTGAAGAATATACAAAAGCAACTGTTATATCAAAATCTCTGGAGTAATATAATGAAGATACAAATCCCTTTCCATGACTGTCTACACAATTAATATTATAAGATTATAATTCAATAAATTATTTAGATCAGCGATGCAATTAGCTGAAAGGTTAGCTGAGAATAAAAATTTAGAAATATATTAATTTGATAAAAGATATTCAAGGTTTTATTATTTTCGTACCTATGCTTTTTAGTATTATTTATTATTTAATTTTAGAGAATTTATTCTCATCCTTTAACAAATTATTTAATCTTCTTTAAAAATCTCTTCTTCTCATAACATCAGTATTTAAAATTATATCTAAATTGTTTAAAAAATTAGACTAAAAAAATTTTTAATGTAACTCTTCTAATTAAAATGATACAATTAAAAAAACAAGCCATGTACAGTATCCGCCACCCTAAAAAGTAATAATTAATATTTCCTGCAATTTAATATTTTTATGCCAAGTTGGATGATGTAATATCCAAAATGAAAAATTTTCAATTAACATAAAAAACAGAAAAAATTATAAAAGTAATTAAAAGGTTTCTATTAGAGATATTTACAGAATTTAAACCAGTAAAAAAGAAGCAAAACCACTCATAGTTTTCAGTTTTGATATATACAAAAAAAATTTGTCACTGTAAAGTACAAGTGTTCATACTACAAAACATGTTGTGCAGTTTCAAAATTACAGTATCAGAATGCTTGTTAAGCTAAATTTGATGGCGTCAGAGAATTTATTGAAAATACTAACATTTGATAGTTAAAAGCTAATGAATTTTTTTTGTAAGTTTTACTTTTTGAGTAGGTTATGTTTTAGCAGCTCATTGGGCTAATAGTGGTTAACGCAACATCACAAATCAGCTGATTTTGAAGTCAAGAGTTCTAAGATTCAGATCCTAGTAAAGAAGTTACTTTTATACAGATTTGAATAATAGATTGTGGATACCAGTATGCTTTGGTGGTTGGGTTTCAATTAATCACACTTCTTATGAGCGGTCGACCTGAGACTGTACAAGACTACTACATTTCATTCACATTCATACATATCAACCACATTCATCCTCATCCTCTGAAGTAATACCTTACGGTAGTTTTGGAGGTTAAACAGAAAAAGAGAGAGAGGTTTATATTTAAGTAACTATGTATCTGATAAATTATGGATATAATAACAGATATAAGGTTTTAAAATATGGTAGTTAAGTAAACTTCACTATAATAACAGTACAAATGATAAACAACATATGTACAAAATGTTTTATATTGGGACCCAGAAAATTCCTCCTAAATTTAAATATGATACTATTTTCTACTGAAATTTATGGACATTTTTACAAAACTGAAATTTTCATGTGAAGTTTTTGTATTTAATTAACATTTAACCTGAATTAAATGCTTAATAATTACTAGAAATAATTTAGATGAATCAAAATGTTGGAGAAATTAATCCTATAATGATGTTTTGATTTTTGTTAAATGTATTATTGCAAACCACTATGAAACTGTAACATAAATAAATAGATACAATAAATAAAACATTTATTCTGAATAATATTAACCTATAAATAAAAAAATGCTGTAATGCAAGTAAATAAATTAATTTATAACCTTCACCCTTAAATGCTGCAAAAAAATATCAATATTTAAAAAGTTTTATATAAAATTTTACTGAAATATTTTATTCAACAATAGTAAAAGAGACTCTATACAGTCAACAGAGTATTTTAATTTGCTGATACCACTTGAAAGGTTATTTAAACTAAAACTTTTCGGGTAGCAAATTCAATCATCGTATAACTCTGCAGGTGGTAAGGGAGAATGCCAGTGTGAGAGAGACAGGGAAAGAAGAGGGAGAGAATGTAGGTTGTATTGAAAGGTTCTTTTATAGAATTTAATGACTTTCGCTTCAAACATGCAGCCTACAGTACTTTTCTAGCTCGTTTTAATTTGCAATAAAAGTCCCATAGGTCATTTAAAACCAAACCATCGAACAACCAAATTCAATTATTCCTATGCTGATGCAATGCACAAAGTATTAACATGAGAGTGGGAAGATGGGAAAAAATAGAATGGAACAGTAATGAATGTCACCCTTTGCTGCTTTTGTAGCAGGCCAACATGTTGTACATAAATTAAAGGTGGTGGTATAAGATTTTGGTTTGTTTAATACTTCCATTTGGGAAGAAAAATAAAAAGAATAAAAGATATCTTCAGGGGCTTTTTTAAAATTACTTAACTCATACTCCTTTCAAAATTACTGTGCATGTGTAGAATCCATGTCAAAGATAGCCAAAATCAAAAACATGTTTTCAGCTAATGTACGTTGGCTCAGTCAAACAATGTAAGTAAACTTACTGTTATTTTTAACCTTTTTTGATCTTTTATGACTGCATAGGATTAGTTAGTCCATTATCAAAGTCTCTTTGAAGGGACTGTTTGGGCTTTTTGGTCCTCCCAGCACTTTTTCATATATTCTGATCTCCATGCCCTTTTTGGTGTTGAAAATTTTCATGTTGTAAGTGTGAAGAAAGTGTTTCTGTCCTTGATTTATTCATTTAATTTTATCTCGTCTGCAACAGCTTCTGGTGTAAGGCCAATTTCCTTCAGATCCTCTCTTATTTCTCTCATCCATCTGCATCCTATCTTGGAGTCAAGATTGACTCAAGACTTGAGTCAAGATTGTGCTGTACCAGCTGGTTTGATAGTTTTGAATCTTACATCTTTATGATGTGTCAAATGAGTCCTACTCTCCTCTTACACATAATATCAGTGATGTATCCTAATGCTTTGAACATGACATGATTGTTGGGCACAATCCACTTCTGGCCATCTTTATGGTATTATTGTTGATACTGGTTCTTTCAATTCTTCTTTTGATTTTCTGGAGTCCATCAGTTTTTGATTGCTTGTTCAAATGGAAAAGTGTTTCTGCTTCATATGGCTTCCAGTTTTATAACTGTCTTGTAATGTCTTATTTTTGTGTTTATGGATAGACATTGTTTACTTTAAATTGAATGATATTTTGAGGCAAATTTTACTTGCAGTGTTTTGAAATTTTAATATCTGTGTTTTAGCTTTGTCATTGTCATTTGCTAGCAGAGCCATGTCGTCGATGAAACCAAGGAACTTTATTTTGATTTTCTGGCCTATTTTTATTTTTGGGGGATATTTTCTGAGCCATTCCTCATCTGCATTTCCAAAGTGTAGTTGAATAGTAACAGTGAGAGTTCATTGCCTTGGCATAGTCCTGTTTTGATCTCAAATGGTTCCGAGATTTTTTCTCTGATTTTCATTTTTGATTTAGTGTTTGTGAGGATCAGTTTTATTATATTTATTAATTTGGGATGTAGTTCAATTTTGGGGTGTCTTACAATTTTTAGTGGGGATTCTCTGTGGATGCAATTGTTTGCTTTCTTGAAGTCTACAAATGTTATTGCCATGTCTCTGCTTCTTTTGCTGTTGTAATCCTTTATTAGCTTCATATACTTAATCTGGTCTGGTCAGCTACTCTAGGGTTTGAAACCTCCCTGGAAACAGAGTTCTTTCTTGAGTTTTAAAACGATAGTGTTGAGGATGATTCTTGAAAGAATTGCGTATGTTGTGTCTAGAAGTGAGATTCCTCTGAGGTTGTTAGGGTTTATTCTATTATTATTATTATTTATTTTATTTTACTTATAGTATTTTATTACATCTAATAAAATAGTTTCATATTAGGAATGATATTAAAATGAAAAAAGTGTAATTTTATCATAAATACTCATTAAAATCATTTCACTTATGTTTTGAAAAAAAAAGTAAATAAATGCTCTGTTAGTACTGTACAAGTTCTCATTGAAAATGCTCACTTTTGTAAATTATTAATAACACTAAAAGTGTTATTAATATTATCAAGCTGATGCTTGATACATTAGGAGGCAGTCTGTACTGGTACTGTATTCAACACTATAGTAATGTTTTTTTTTCTAATTAAACATTGGGCTGAGCCGGCCTCCGTTGTGCGAATGGTAGCATCTCGGCCTTTCATCCGGAGGTCCGGGGTTCGAATCCCGGTCAAGCATAGCATTTTCATACACGCTACAAATCATTCATCTCATCCAAACGGTTATTCCGGAGATTAAACAAAAAAAAACCTTAGCCAGGAATGATTTCCTTCATTTCAGCCCACGGTTTTTTCTCAGTTTCAAGCGTGTAATTGACATTGATTATAAAGTTTCAGTTTTGAGAATGATAATCTTTTCTTTTTTCAATGTAATAAAAATTTTAATCATTAAATTTTATCTTTGGATTTTTAACAGAATCTTTCGATTAATAAAATTTATACATAAAAGATAAAAAAAGGAAAAAAAAGTGAAATCAATAAAATTAACTTTTTTATTATAACTTTATATAATACTTCACAAATTTTTAATTGAAGAATCCACAAGTTTTCATCCAGTATGTTTGAAATTTAACCATTTGACCAGTCAAGTATGGTCAAGTCCCGTGTGTTTTAGATTGAAAATAAATCGAGTAACGATGTGGGTTACTTGGTGTTTTCCATTTTTAGTTTGTTATAGTGCAAGGTTTTTATCAAAATTATTATAACTCCCATATAAATTGAAGTCCACAAAATAAACTTATAACTAATTAAAATGATAAACATTGTTAAATTTGTGTGTTAATAATATTTAACAATGGTATTTTATTAATATATTATTTCATTTGTATGTTAATAGTATTTAAATAATTTAGTCTTTGTCGTGTGTAATCAGATTTCGAACTTGCTTGAAGCTTATAGAGAGTGCTAGATACTGCTAGAAGCAGTAAGGTTGTATTTTTGTTTGAATTACTATTTTTACAAAAGAATGAATTTTTATTTGGCAATTCGCGTTGATAAAGTTTAGTTTTGTAATTAATGTAATTATTTATATTTTTAGAATTAATTGTATTTATAAATACAATTACAGCGGGTTGAGCGACCTGTGGATTGGTTACTTGTGTGTCGTAGTTTCGAAAGGTTACACTGCGCGAAAGTTCAAATTGTTTCGTATAGATTTTGTTAACCGTTGTAAATGTTTGGTAGTTTTTGTTTTGTGTTAAATAAATTATTATGAGGAAGTTTGATATCGTATTGGTTATTTACTTATCATGTTCTCTCTGTAATTGGCGACCGTGATAGTATTGTTAAAAATTGTGAGGAAGTCAAATATCGTGTTATATACGAATCATTCGCTCACATCAACTTCCTTGTACGAAGTAAAGAAAGTATTATGATCACGAAGATTTCGTTTTCTGATTTCAACGGAAATGTCCATTTTGACCATCTTGAATCAATCCTAACTAGTTTCGACGTGACGTCTGTTCAAAAATACGTATCTATGTATGTACGTATATATATCGCGTAACTAAAAAACGATTAGCCGTAGAATGCTGAAATTTTGGATTTAAAACTGTTCTAACATTTAGTTGTGCACATGCCTCTTTTATTGCAATCGACTGAACCAAAAGTGTCCAAATAAGCCCAAAAGCCCAAAAATTTAGATATTTTACTTTTTCTTAACTGCAGTAACAATCCCTCATTGAGGGCTTCAACAATATATCCTAAGTGGTACTTATTTTTATTGGTTCCAGATTTATAGCCAAATAAAATTTTAATTAATGGAATATTTGAATCTTACAAGGAGAAGACATATCGGTTTCAATCAGACTTCATCTTTCTTTTTTTTTAATTTAAATAAATTGATTTATTAACCTTTGATTGTAAAAAAAAAATTACGATAAATATTAATTCAATAATAACAATAAAAATACATTATCAGAAGTTATTAATGAAATAAAATTTTATGTACTTAGCATTTTAAAAATAATGTGTATATGTAATTTAATAGGCGTACAAGGAAGTCATGGATGTCAACATAAGATTTTTTCCCTGGGCGCACAACGAAGTGTCGTTATCAGCGGCAGTGTCCGGGCGTTAATTTAATTTTCAATATTTATTAAAAATTAAAAAACTAAAATTATTAAAAATTTTTAAAACTAAAAGCTCAGAAAGTAAACTAAAATCACAGTGAAATATTACGTGAATTATCTAAATTAAAACAATAAAATTACCGTATTCTATGCGCCAAATGTATAAATAGCTGAATGCTTCTACTGAATACTCAATTTTTTTAATATAAATGGACGGCCCTGAGAAATCGTAAAAGATTAGATAACATTATTTCACTGTATCTCATCGTACTTTGCACGCCAGTCCGTAGTTAAATAATTTGCCACGCAATGCCACATACAGATACAATCCAGAAGGATTTGATGCACAATTAGTTGGCAGTCGTAGCAAGCATAAACGGGTGTATCTGTTTGAGTCATCAGATATCCGTGACCGAGTCCAGTGTTCCCTATTCGCAAACGGTAAATAACAACCTCCTCTCGACGGTTTTCCTGCATGAAAAGCTCCACGGTGACATAGCGTTCTAACTGGGCGAAGTTTATTGTTGATGGAAGTATTCATTCCTTTTGCCACTCATCATGAACCACCCTCTTGAGAAAACAGATAATATCATAAGAAATAATACGACTAGTGAAAGGAGGCTGAAAGAAAGCGCACTGTTAGCGCTCTCATTATAGCTGGAAATCCAGCAGCAGTTCACAGTTGTATTACGTTGAGTTAATTGAGAAATAACACTTGACTTTCACTGGTAATAGGGAGTACATATCACCAATCACCTGTAAGGCACTCATAGAATCTAAGCAGACAAGTACGTGTCGAAATGTTGGGTTAATTATACTTAAGGCCTTATAGATTCGCTTATAGACAGCATGTAGATCCACAAAGAAAGTACTGACGATGATGGGTTGGCCAAACATTTACGCGTATGTTCTATCGCCAACCGCAAAAGCACAATCTATAGAATTAATGTTTTTAGAAATGTTCGTATCTTATACGAAAGCTCTAAAAATCTGAATTCTAAGCGTTAGGATTCAGGTTATTTATAAGATTTTTAGCATTTTTCTCGGATTTATGTTCTTCTTATCATAGCAACAAAAATCAAGCAGTAATTTACTAGAGAATACCGCTGTAGAGGTAATAACAGCAAAAGTAAAACCTGGAGAATGGGGGTATTTGTACATTTACTGCTAAGTAAAGGCGCTGAGCTGAGCTCTAATGCCTAGCAGAGCAGTAGATGATAACTGTTCCTCATTCCTAAAAAGTTTTACCAATTGGTTGAAGAATATCACATCAAAGGTTGGATTATTTGGTTACGCTTTAATGCCAGACACTTAGAAGCATATCATTTGATTTCATCTATTCCAAACAGATGGGGTTCACCACTATCCACCTTACCAGACTTACCACGAAGCTTTAGCGATACGCAGCTGTAGCATAACGGATAAATGAACGATGGATTAGATCGATTATATTTAGAGCAATCCATAGCCTAAGCCGCCCAGCCATAGTCTAAGCGGGAACGGACCAGAGCTGGTAAAAGCACGTTATGTATATAAGATCGGACCCGAACAAGTAGATAAACTCTTAGTATGTCTAACATTTATAGATATTTTACCGTTAGCTTCTTCAAATGAGTTACCTTCGTCAGTCGTTTATCAAACCAAAGTTCTAAAAATCTAATCTAGGTACATGGTTCAATCTGGTTCACCGTATAAAAACACTTCTTTACAAATAAAGAATACATAACTGGTTTTTGCACGCAGTTTGTTATAGTATTTATAGCTACAGGAAACAAAGAAACACTTACAACACCTCCCTATGGTATTCCGTTTTCTTGTATAAAATTTCACCAACCAATTTTCATCAACCGATGATGGATTTGTTCGGGAAATAATATCGATGTAATTCATCATGATTTCCGTTTAACATACCTAAACACTCGGCAGCAAACAGTCATCGCGTTGCGGAAGGCGCAGAGCATTCTGACCCCGAAGCGAAGATACCCTCCATGGTAGTTAGGTCACTATACTCCACCCCTTCCGTACCTAACCCTTTGGACTTTACCGGAAGTCATCTTCAGTACTTCAGCAACAGACATTTCTCAATCTCGATTGCCTCAGTCAGGATGCCATCGAAGCGAATGCCATGAATGACGTTCCAGTAGGTATAAACTTACAATTAAATAAACCTACTTACAATGGTCTCAAACAAGACCATGCTGACTGAGCTATTCCACTCTAAGCTACCCGAAATCGTTAAAGGTTGAGCTAGACATGCGATACCAGATGAAAAACAAAAAGATAAACTGTGAAGAAGGAAAACACAAAAACATTAAAACTAACACTAAACTAATTCAAACAAAACAAACATAAACATGTAAATAACCTAAACTAAAACGCCAAAACCAGAAGTTAACCAAAAACAAAATTACAAACTATAAATAAACCTAAAATAGCCGAAATATAAAATAACATCTAAAAAAAAAACACAAAACATTGTTTTACTGCTGCTGCGCACACGCTTGTACATAGGACATTCATCTGATTGACCATTCGACAGTCGTGCCCGGCCAGTTAACCAACACAGAACAATTTGGACATACAGGCGATCCTCCTTCCCTATTCAACAAGCAGCCTTTTGCATGATCCTTCCTTCCTTTGGCAAAACGAACATAGTTTTTTCTTTACAAGATCTCCCCACGTGTCCCTGGCCAAACAACGATAACAATACGCACCTTGACGTAATCCTTAAACCTTCAAGATATGAAATCTACAAACACCGACCTTTTGCTATAAAATCCTACGTAACTCTTTATCGTACAATTTAATATAATGGACTTCGTCAGTTTTCCTTCTGCCAGCACGAAATATGATCTTTAAAAGATTACTAAATTCAGCAGACGTATATTTCGTGTTTTGGCCTGAATAGCATCCGAGAAGCCTTCTTCGCCAAGCTTTCGCTGCATTCTCAATTCAATTATAAGTAGTACATAATCACTACTGATAACTACTTTTGGTAATCCATTTCTCTCTTAAAAGCATTCCTACGTTTCATTTACTAAGATATTTCTATCTGATTTCTATTTTGCTTTGTATTTAGAATATACCCATGTATATCTCCTTCTTTCATGGCTTTTGAACCCATGTATATCTCCTTCTCTCATGGCTTTTGAACAAGTGTTGGTTATAAATAATTTTTTTTTGTTCGTCAAAAAATTTTTTTGTACGGTAAATAATTTTAGAATGTTCCACAACATTCTACTAATCTATTCCATTCCTTGCCCGTAAGAGGAATTTTCCTACCAACATTAAAAATATAACATTAATTTTTTCTTTCTTCTATTATGGTATTCTTTTTTTTATTAAGATGTTTTATATTAAAGGATTTTATAGTGAAAACTATTTTTCTATTAAAGTGAACATTATTTTTTTAGCAAAATATTCTTAAAATTTCTACAAATTTCATAAAATTATATTTTAACAGATGTTTAAAATAATAAAAACCTGAACACTACAAATGTTAGTTAGTTCATGATTTGTGGGGTAAAATATTTATTTTTTGTGTAAACTGAACAATGATTAACTGTAGTACAGAATAATAAAATATATGCTAGCCAAATTTGAATTTACTTACTTTTAAACATGATTCTATGAATTCTTCTAATGTAATTACACCATCTTGATTAATGTCTAACTTTCTAAAAACAAAATCCACCTGATCTCTGGCCTTCCGATCTTCTTCAACCTGTTTTGAAACAGATAAAATGAAATATAATTATTATTATAATTCTAAAGATTAATAGAAAGTTAAACCTTACTTCATTAATGTCATTAAAATACAAAAACTGTTTAAATATAAAGCACTAAAACTGATGAACTATGTTTATTATGTTTTAAATACTTTTTACAAGAGTAGTGGTTTTTTTTAATCTACTAAACTAATATATTACTAGATAGACTGTCTGAGATTAAGTGTTTTTAATAAATGTATAAAACCATATCGTGGAATTTTATTTATCCATTTAATTAATAAAAATTAAATATGTTTTATATAATAATAGGAACTACACCTATTCCTCCAGAAATTATTAGACTATTTTATAAAATAACACTCTTGCCTATTCCTATAATTGTGATGCTTGTGTGGATATATGTTTCAGATAAAACTGCTCATGTATATGGTTGCATGAAAAAATGTTTTTTCATGAGTTTTGGTGGAGTTCTGGTGATGAGACTTAATGTGAATGAAGAATTATGCTTATAGTAAATCAAGTTTTTCGGTTTGTTATTACATAATACTAAATTTGATGAAAATATTTTAAATATATTTTTTACATTCAGGATTTGGTTAATTAATTAATGTCAATAATATTAATATATGTTTGTTTCAGTAATAAATGTGACATAGCAAAACATGAGTTAATATAATTAAGAATTTGTTTCCTGTAATATTTATTAACATAATTTTTTTTGTTAGAAAGATGACAAGTAATATCAGAATATATTTTTACAAAAAATCTTTTTTGCCAGTTTCATGCATGCATAGATGTAATCAGGTGATGGAAGACCTATTTCCTATAATAATTAAATCATTTTAATTTGCAATTATTATTAAATTGCATTTTCAATGTTAAATTAGTAAGCAATCTTTGTTTTACAATTTATCAGACAGTGTTTCAACAGCATAATACACAAGATAACATGATATCACTTCTACAGTGGATCTTACTCAAGAGACTATGTTAGATAGAGATCAAAAATGGTCAGCAACTGTAATAAACATTAATGTTTTGAGGTAGCCAAGGATCTTCAAAAATTACTTTAGACTATAGATAAAAGCATTTTAAGACTTTTTAAAATTTTCCTATTTGTCTACTTTTATAGGCAAATAAAAGTAAAACAATAGTTCAGAAGGCCACGGAAGCTGGCAAAGGCTTCTTTGGTGCGAGTGGTAGCATCTCGGCCTTTCATCTGGTGGTTCTAATACCGGTCAGGCATGGCATTTTTCACACATGCTACAATTCATTCATCTCATCCTCTGAAGATATACCTTAACGGTGGTTCCGGAGGTTAAAAAAAAAAAAAAAAATAGTTCAGAAAAGTAGGAGACATATCAAAAGGAAATTAAAAATAGTGGAGAATACAATTACAGTTAGAAAAATAAGGGAGATATCATTTTTAAAATAAGAATATTTGAAGTTTTCTCTGTAATTATATTGTCATTCTGAGATAGGTTATGATCAATCATTCACATAAGAACTCCATGAGCAATTACTGATATTATTAATAACTGTCATAACAATATTATTTACTTGCTTGAATGAATAAGATGGGATAGCTGATTGAGATATTTTAAAAATAATGGTATAAGTTGTATAAAATAAAGCTGTTTTAAAGATAAAGAGTTTTGAACTCTGCAATATTTTAGATAGGCCTTTACAAGTTGGAACTAATTATTTTTAACTAATCTTTTTGCATTTTACTTTAGTTCTACAATGGTTTTCTTAATTATAAAATCTAGCTACACTGGTAATACACATGTACTCAAATTTTTACAGAAGAAAATTTTTGGCAGATTTACTGTCAAAAGCTTTACTAAGACCTAAAAACAAAAAAATATATGTTTTCTCCATGCTTCATTGCATGTATTATATTTTTACCTTAAATTTATAATTCATTGTTCAATGATTTTTTACTTCTTTAAGTACTAGAACATATTGTAATTATGAAAAGTTTAGGTTTTCAGATTTCAAAGGAAATATCCATTCAGACCAATCCTGAGTCCATTTTGACTAATTTTGGCGTGATGTTTGTAGGTATGTATCTCGAATAACTAAAAAAACAATTAGCTGTAGAATATTGAAATTTTGAATTTAAGACTGTTATAACGTCTAGTTATGCACCTCCTCTTTTGATTGCAATTGATTGATCCAAAAGTGTCCAAAAAAGCCCAAAATTCAAAAAAATTTAGATTTTAGACTTTTTCTTAACTGCAATAATAAGCCCTCATTGAAAGCTTTTCAACAATATATCCCAGGTGTTATTTATTTTCATTAGTTCGAATTATGTGGAAGAGTAGTAGTGGGCAGTAGTTATGTGGGCAGAAGGGGTCAGGCGGGGACATGGCGAACAAGAGGTTTGCCGTTGTTGATCTTGTTAGACATAAAGAACGCATTCTGGTCAGTGTGGTGGGGTGCAATTATGGGTGCCGAGGGAATGATGTGCTCAGAATAATCCAAGACTGGCTGGTGACTCAGTGACTTTAACTGGCATCAAATTAAAGTGAGTTTATCACACCTACAGGACGTCACAGATTAGCTCTTTTAGACTTGGTGGTCACCAGTTGCAGACCATGCACACAGTTAAATACTTGGGAGTTATCTTAGACCAGGGGCTCCGGTTTTCGGATCATGTTGCTGCATGCTGCAATAAGGCAGATAAGATGCTGAGAATGCTGACCCCCAATAATGTCTTCATGTGTAGCCCCCAGATCGTGTAAGTGGCGTCTGATTATGTCTGCAGTCGCATCCATTATGTTGTATGCTGTTCCTATCTGGTGTCCCGCGGTGACCAAAAGACGAAATTTGGTGAGGTTCATAAGTGTTCACAGGAGATCTCTTCTGGGGGTGGTTTCGGCTTACCAAAACATCTGCTTCAAGGGGGTCTGTGTAATATCTTATGTACCGCCCATAGATCTGCTAATTGAGGAATGCAGTGAGAGATATTGGGGAAGGAGTAGAGAAGAAGTCAGAGCTCTTGTATGTAGGAAATGGAAGGAGAAGTGGGCCACAGGCAATAAAGCAGCCTGGACCAAAAGATTAATTAATGATCTAGATGCCTGGTGCGATTGATTGCAAGGTGATGTCAACTATCATATCAGATGCTACGTGGACATGGTGAATTCAAGAACTACTTGCATAGGATTAGAAAGCAAGACTCTTCCACATGCATGTTCTGTGATCAGCAACATAGTGTCGATCACACATTGTTTGTTTGCCAAGAGTGAGACGAAGAACAAAGAACAGCAAACCTTGTTGGGCTTCTAGCAGAAAATTTGATTGGCTTTTTACTGCAATCTAGAAGTAATTGGCTTTTGTCTAACTGCTTTGCCACGACAGTATTACAAACTAAAGCGAGTGATTGCCGGAGAAGAGGCTATTAGAAAAAAAAAGAAAGAGATAAAAGGCCCGAACCGGTGGTGGGGTGCTCATATTCGTATGGACATTCGCCATTTGAATGGGCAGTGGGGTTTATTAAAAAGATAAAAGACCGAGACCCTGCCTCCGAGAGCGGATATTGGGGATGGCACAGCCGAATCGGACCTCTCTGTCTCCTGGGGTTAGAGGCAAATGACATATTAAGATTCAGACCCGGAGGGGCCAAGTTGCTGTGCAGGTCGGTGGTGAGGCCCCATTAGAGGCAGAGACACTCCCCCGGGTTGAACAATATTTAATTGTGAGTCCGACCTGTGGAGGAGGGGAAAAAAGTTCCAGAGTTATAGCCAAATATAATTTTAATTAATGAAATATTTGGACTTACAAGGGAAGGCACATCAGTTCGTAATCAGTTTCCCATTAAATTATTCATTAAGTATTAGTTAATTGAAAAAAAAAGAAGAAAACACGATTGTATTCAAGACTGCTTATAGTTGTTACTAATGATCTAAAATTTTATGGGTATTTCAATTATTGAACAGTTATCATCAGCATATATATTTATGTAATAAAATAATAAATAAAAATAAAATGATTGTATTAAATATTGATTGAAAAATAGACAGAATTTTTGGAAACATTTTAAAACAACACTTTTTAACAGTATTTTTAGAGTAAGAGTTAAAAGCAAATAGAAATTGTTGTCATTTTAATAAATCCCATCTGAAGCATGATTTTTAGGTCTTAAAACTTGTAAACCAGTAAAAACTTCTACTCATATTACTAATCATGAATTGTTGTAAATAACTGTTAATTTATGAAATATGTCAGATAGCTAATAAAGAATATAATTACGTCACTTTTCAATTTGCATTCAAATCAACTTAAATTATTTTGGTACTCTGCTATGATTGATTTTTCTAGTTTTAGCAATAAATGGACTTTGTGAATTAAAAAAATTCCTGTTAAAACTTTTTCAACTTCTTTCCATTCACAAAGCTTATTTTTACAATTATTTACTTCTAAAAAAATATAATTCAGGTAAAAACAGAAGAGTTATTTTTAAATAAAAATGTGGTAAAAAGAAAATTAAAACCTGAAATTAATAAATTTTTTTAAATTGATTGATATTTACTTCTCAGAAAAAAATCACATGCTTTAAATTGTTATTAAAGTTGTTTAACAAAGATAAACTCAGTTTAAAGCTGACAGTGTGCATTCATATATTCAGGAGGTACTTGAATTAATGCAGTGCATTATTTAACATAAACTATAAGGTAAGTTTTAAACCCCTCTATTATACAACCCTTAATTACTTATTCTGTAACGATATGTGATTGCATAATATGGATTTTTGTATTTTTTATTCTTTTAATATGAAATTTAAAAATTGTTCTGTGTAAAAAAATTGTAAAAACTTGTAAAATTAATTTTCCTCCTTAAAACTTGTGGGGAGGAAATTTAAATTAACTGAGAGGAGACTAAATTCTAGTGAGGATTAACATCATCTATTGCTTTGAGATTTACATTACTTAAATGAACCTTTGATATTAAAAAAGGAACTAAATGAAATTTTTAATTGATGGATTTATGAGGTATCATATTCAATAAAAAGATCATTAAAATAAGTAAACACATTAAAATAATAATAATGAATAATTTTTTAGTAATAAAAAGAATTGCAATAGTGATAACAGCACAATAGTGTCTAATAATACAAATAATGCAGTTTTAATGCAGGTTATTGATTACCACAGTTTTACATTTACCTGCATTATGGATTTTTGATTCAACTAACAACATAGTATAACAGTGGAATTAGAAATTGTTTTAAAATTAAAGAAGGAGGTACCAATAAAGCGTAACATAGAGAGATAATATTGCATGACTGAACTGTGACGAATGTGAATGACGAATGCCTGCCTGTTTGACTGATTGGCTGACTACGTTTTCGTGCCTTTTCAAATCATGAAATCGCATGTTCAATTTTACCAGTTTAATAAATGTTAATACTATTTAAATATGAATAAAAAGTTATAAAGTAATAATATTATTGATAATAATAGTAATAAACAACTCATTATTGTTACTACTACTACTACAACTACTACTACTACTACTACTACTACTACTACTACTACTACTACTACTACTACTACTACTACTACTACTAATACTACTACAATTAATCAATTTAAATAATTATCATTAAAAAAAGAAAATATGGTTAAAATTTGAATCTAAGCACTACAGAATATGAAGAAAAAAATTTGTGACCATATAAGTAAGTTGTAAGAAAATGTGTTTCATTTACTTTCTTGGTTTAAGTTCAGATAATATTCAAATATATTACTATATTTAGAACTAAAAGAACTAAACTGCACTGATTTGTTATTTTAAACAATCTGGCTTAATCTTTTTATAGATTTAAACTATATATATAATTCTTCATTATAGTGATACTATTTAAAGTACAAAAGATTCAAAACAATGTTTAATTTTCTTTGAAAGTTAAGTTGTTCGTTATGTAGTGCCAATGATGCCTATAATAAATAAAATGAAATTTTAATTTGCAAGGCTGAAAATTATTAACAAATCCTATTGATACCTTGACACACTCATAAATTAAAATAAATTTGGTTCAGAAAAAAAACTATGGGGAAACTATTTCATCCATAATTTCTCCTATAATCTAGAATAAGATCAGTTCATTGATCTTCATCAGAACTATACCGTTTTTAGGAGCAATATATAAGTCTCAAATCATGAGATTTTTACGCTGGTTATGTGAAATAACAGACTCAAAAGATGTTTGGTTGAATTGTGCATATTATTTACATTTAAAATGCAATACATTCTAGCAAAATGATAAAACTAAAATTCATGAGTAATAATTCTCATATATAAATGTAACCTTAGAAAATAGGATTCCAAAAATCAATAAATTTCTCTTAATTTAACTGATAAAAAGTGGGCTACACTAGATGAGTATTGAAAAAATAAAACAAAAACATTCTACTGAACAGTCTAGGTAAGTTCTCTTCAGGCCAGTCCTAGTGTGCAGACCATGTAATTAAACTAACTTATACTTTAAAATAGTATTTATTTTCCTTTTCTATTCTTCTCAACACCTCTTTATTTGTTAATCTGTCTGGTCAACAGACGTTTACCATTTTATGTCATATCCACATCACAAACGCCTCGATTTGCCATTAGAATTACTTTCTTAAATCCATGTTTCTGCACCGTAAAGTATAACACTCCAAATAAAATGCCTTGCCAATCTCTTTCTCAAATCTAAATTTAATTTTCCACATAGCAAACCTTGGTCCTACTAAATGTCTTCTTACCCATTGCTATATTCCATCTGATTTCTGTGGTACAGTTAAGATCTTCTGCTATGAAGCTACACAAGTACCTGGATTTCACTACCTGCTCTAATACCTTAGCCCCAATTCTTACATTAATATTGTCATCTTTGCCACCTAATAGTGTACATTTTGTCTTCTTTTTATTAACTTTCATCCCTAGGTTCCTACAAGCTTATTCAGATTGTAAACAATTTCATTAACTTTGTTACAATGTCTGCTAGCACCACCTTGACATAAGAAAATCATATACATTCTATTCTTCTACCACCTATTGCCATCCCTCCATTACCCTTAAAGACATTTCTGTTAAATATTTAGTAATTCTTAATTTTCTGATAAGGTGGATTTTTCATTTTTTTAATAAAATATTTAACAGTGTAGGTGACATGCAGCATCCTTATCGCACTCCCCTTTATATTTCTATCTTTTGCATTGTCTCACTTCTTATTCTTACTTTTATTTTCTGGTTCATATGACAATTCCTTCATAAATTTTCTATCTTTCCAATCAATTCCTTTTTTTATTATTATTTAATAATAAATATTCATTTTTTCATTATTAATTTCCTTTTTTTTAAAATTATTATTAATTTATCCCATCATACGCTATCAAAAGCTTACTCAAGTAAACAAATGCAACAAAGTAAGTCTGTAGTCTGTCTTCCCTTATCATATATTTTATTGCACAGATCCAACAATATAATTTCTCCATTCTGTCCAAGAGCTTTAAACAACTCAATCGGCAATTCATCACATCCTCCTTTTTTTCCATTAGTCATCAATTTCATTGCCATACATACTTCACATTTTAATATATTATAACCCTGTGATCTTTCATTTCAAGCTTCAACTATTGAACCTCATCTTCTTACTCAGAAAGATCTTAATGACCTTGTTCAAGGTTTGAATCTTTCTAAAAGTCAAGCTGAACTTATGGGCTCCAGATTAAAAGGTTGGAATCTCCTCTATTACAAAACAAATGTTACTGCATTTAGAAATGGACAAACTAAATTTGAGAACTGATTTTCTGTTGTAAATGAAGTTGTTTTCTGTAACAATATTGGTTGTTGTATGGAAGCTTTTGGTTACGAACATAAAATAAGAGAATGGCATTTTTTTATAGATTCTTCAAAGAATAGCTTGAAAGCTGTACTTCATATTGGAAACATATTTCCATCTATACCACTTGCCCATGCTGCCAAAATGAAAGAAACTTATGAAAGCATGGAACTGTTACTGAATAAAATAAACTATAAACAATTTGAATGGCATATCTGTGGATTTTAAAAGTTATTGCACTTCTATTGGGACTATAGCTTGGTTACATGAAGTATTGCTACTGAACTGTGAATGAGGCAGTTGAGACAAATGTAATCACTGTATGAAGAATGAATGACCAAAGAGAGTATGTTTTATTCCTGGAGAAAAGAATGTTGAAAATAAACTATTGATTGATCCAAAAAAATTATACTTGCATCCACTTTAACATAAAACTTGGTCTTATGAAGAACTTTGTCAAAGCTATGGATCGAAATGGGTCAGGATTTGCTTATTTAAAAAATATATTTCCAGTGAATCAGTGAAGCTAAAATTAAAAAAGGTTCATAAGACTACACATATAGGAACTAATAAAAGATAATAACTTTGACAATCAATTGAATGAGGTTGAGAAATCTGTGCTTGGACATTATTCAAGAGTGTCTTCAAAAACCTTTTAAGAAATTATAAGGAAGAAAATTATAAAGAAATAGTAGATGATCTTTTAACATCATACAGACTCTTGGGGTGCAATATGGCACAGAAATTTTTTTGCATTCCCACCTGGATTTTTTCCAGGAAATCTTCGAGCAGTGAGCAATAAACATGAGAGTAGTTCCATCGGGACATTTCAACTATAGAAAAACAATATCAGGGAAAGTGGGATCCAAACATACTTACAGACTATTGTTGGATAGACCAGAAATTTAATACAACGAGAAAAGAAAATATGGAAATAAAACTGACACGTCCATCTTCTAGGTAAGCATGTATTTTATTGTATTGTGTAAAAAAAACTAAAACATTTAAATCACCCGTCACTCAAAAACCTTACATGATGGGGATAAACCAGTTACATTTTTAAATTCAGTGTAATAAATACTTATATTTCAGCGTAATAAGTACACATATTATAATTTTTGTGACAAACAAAAAGTAATTTTTTGTTGACCAGTGTTAATGTTAAAAAATATAGGTTGATTGCCCTTTTAAAAACTAGTTATTCTTTTTGATGGGAACTAAATTAGTTATTCTTTTTGCATCACAAAAATAAATTTTGTGGTGTATGAAAAATTACCCAGCCTGACCGAGGGATTCGAACCCAGGGCCGTATTATTTGTTAATCTTCAGTTGTTATTTTATTTTTTAGATTTAGATAACTATTTAATTGTTTGATAATTGTATAATGATGTTCTGCATTTGAATTTAAATTTATTAAAACTACATATTTCTCTTTTGTAATCATTGAAATGCATAATAAGCTTTAGATATTTATTGTTTGTAAAAGATGTTCGAGTCAGTTCGTAAAAGCCAGTTCCAAACGATGTTATTTTAATGTTTTTCATGTTCTCACAGTTATTCTAAACACTCTAAACATCAGGATTCTGTCTAGTATGATTGTATGATCTAACAAATTGAAAATTACTCTGAATCGATTTAAAAAAAGATTACGAAAAGAGCTTTAACTAAAACTTTTGTCAAATTAAGATGTTGCCATTCAGTTAATTGCACATATAAAAGAAATTAAATACAATTAAAATAGTTTTTTTATTGTAAAAACTTATAATTATAGTAAAACTTATTATTAGTTTTATAGCTAAATCTTTTTATTACAAAAATTAATAAAATAAAACAATTATTTTTACTGAAAAAAAAGAAAAACAGATTCAATTAATTCATTATTTAATGTCACCATTTTAAGTTATTTCATTATAACTAATTAATATTTTCCAGTCAATTTTGCTTTATCACTGCATTTGCCAACATGAACTTTCTCAAAACTAGAGAAATCAAATCTGGAAAACTACTATTCCTAACATTCATAAGGAAACTTACACAGGACGTATGAAGCATCATTTTTAGATTTAATTTCCGAAGGTGATTAAACTTCATTTTGTAGTAGAATTTATAGGGCGATTAAAAACAATGAGTAATACCTCATTTCTATCCATATATACTTTTTTAGAATACGCTCAAGATTTACTTTTCACTAAAAAACATATTTAACTGATTTTTATATATTTTTTTAAATATTTCGTATTGGAAGTTTCTCTAGCCCATTATAAAATTTTTCTCCGGAACTAAGATGGGCAATTATTAAAAACGAAACGCGCTTTATAAGCGATCCAAAGAATACACATGCGCGCGCGCGCGCGCGCGCGTGTATAACCTCTTTTGTCGATATAACCTCTTTTTGTCGATAGTATGTTTATTATTGGATTTATAATATACAACAAAGATATATATAATGGACTGATATCTTTGTGAATATTTAAAATATTTTTGTGTCCAAAAATGCAATTCTTCTTTTTATCTAATAATATTAGTAGGAAAACTTTGGATAAAG
>JAAAKQ030478784.1:0-22647 GCA_010016005.3 Zanna intricata
AGGGATATAGGATGTAGGAGGTATACTGAAATGAAATGACTGGCACTAGATAGGGAATCTTGGAGAGCTGCATCAAATCAGTCAAATGACTGAAGCCAAAAATAACTTAAATAAAAAAATTAAATTTATTTACAAATCATTGATTAGTAATGTACTTTTGTCATTCTGGTTGAAATGCTCCAATCTTCCAAAGGTTTCTAGATGTGATGAATGCTTGCTGTCTGTAGCATTCCTTGAGCTTTCATCTGTTGGTTTTTATTTCTTCTGAGAATAGGTCATCCTTTTTCACTGTCCACCTTCCTTTTATCATTAACATCTTTTCAGATTTTAATTTGCAGATGTAGATTACACCTTGCTATTTCCATGCTGAGGATGCTGATATAGCAATACACCAGTCACGAACTGTGGTCTGGTAAGGTTTTGTTTCTCAAAGAAATGTCTCAAGATACTTTGTTTTCTGTTCAGTTGTTGCACATTAAACCTGATTGCTGAAGCAGCTATTGAGTAAATTTATGGCTCATTTTCCCACCCAAAATGGTAATAAAATGTTATCTGTGTAGAAAAAATTAAATAGATATAAAATGGAAAATTGTTCAATAACATGCAGATTAATCCAAACACAGATGTTATTTAATAAATAATAATTTTATTTAGAAAAATAATCACACCTGTACAATTTGTGAAAATCTAATAATTAATATGCCCTCCATTATTCTTAATCATTCACCTACACATTTTGTTTTGGTTTCTTCATCACGAAGCCATACCGATGTTATTACTTTAATAAGGGGTTAATTTTTTAGTAAAATTCATCTTTAGAGTCATTTTTTTACTATTGTCCAAAGATTTTCAATTGGGGTTAAGTATGGGGAGTTGCCTGGCCATGTAACACTTTATTGTTTCATTCTTCAAAAAACTTTTCCACATTTTTGCCAGTATGGCATGGCACCAAATCTTATTAGAACACTCTGTTGGCTTTGGGAATTTGTTTTAAAGTTGTGACACCAACCCTTTCCTTGAGAATTTTAATATATCCATCACTCTTCACCATACCATTTATGGGAAGTAGTGAACAAGGGCCTTCAAATGTGAAATAACCTCAAAACATTTTTTGCTGGGGATGTTTAACCAATTGCTGAAAATGAGATAGTGATGTATTTTATACATGTATTTATAAATATATGAGTTTATTATAAAGTATGAAATAAATTTTTAAGTTTTTAATTTTTGTTATTTGTTGATGTAATTATAGAATTGTGTACCAACTGATGAAACGGGATCCATGAAAGTCGTCTGTTGGTGTTAGTTTTGTTTAGGTTTTTCTTTTATTCTGTTTGGTGGTTAAGATGTTGTTTTTTGAAAGTGGTGTGTACATGCACGCATGTCAATCATTTCTACTTGTGTAATTTTAAAAAAATTGGATGAAATATTTGGTTCATCTGAAAAATCCTCATAATTTAATTGGCCATTTAACAGGTAATATTATTATAATAATAATAATAAATATAAGTAAAATCATCTGTTGTGTTTAATCAAGGATTTCAAATTTTAAACAGTGTAATAAATTAGCTCTCTGTTGCAGTAATTTAAAGCCTTAAAGGAATGGAGTAAATTATCAAGTTAGAAAAATTAATAAAAATACGATAACCTTTAATGTTTTTTCCTGTGAAAAATGCAAGCAATAGAAAAAGACTTTTTTTTTAAATTAATGTACATTTTGTTTATTTCTCTGTTTTTTTATGTAATATTAAATTTTATACTTTTTTATTGCCTCTGTTAACTCATTTATTTGTATAGATTTCTCTAAATACAGATTTTATGTTTAGTAAAACATTTTTTTTTTCAGGTGAAATGCCTTGATGCTTTTACTCAGCAACAGACAAGGTTAGTTATTATTGTTGATGGTTTAGATAGCTGTGAACAGGACAAAGTCTTGCTGGTATTGGATGCTATTCATATATTATTCAGCGATTCTAACACTCCATTTATAATAATACTTGCTATTGATCCACACGTAATATCTAAGGTAATTTATTATATTATTGTATTTTATTAATTACTTACGTGCTTTATTTTGAGTATGAAATTTATTTTGTTTAGTCCCAAAGGAAATTGATGCTGTAAAAAGTTTGAAATTGAAATTATATAATTACATGCATCCAAGTACTAATCCCTTTGTAATTACTGACCTTTCCCAGAATTAAAGATTGAGCTGAAGAACAGCATAAGACTTTATTACATTTTTGATATCTGGCTTAATGTGGTAAAGAAACTCAAAGAATATCCATAAAAGGAATCCAGATTTTTTTCTAGAAATGAGAAGACAGTGTTTAGTAGTGCACTGATGTACAAGGGAAATAGCATGATGTCTTTAAAGTGACTGCCATTAATGTACAATTCTGTAAATGTCTTTTACAATTGAATTCTAGGAATTAAATTGTCTTACCATAGATGTTATTTCTGAACAAGTATTAAATAAAAACAGTTTTTATATTCATAACAAGGATTCTAAATATATCAAATTAACGTGGAAATATTACAGTGATTTTATTAGATATTCTAAAATCTGTATAATAATTGAATGATAAACCATACAAGTTACATCTATGATTGATAACAAAAGTTCTCGGATCTTACTTAACTGATAGGTTAATCACCTTAGAACAAAGAGCTATGTTATGTACATTAAAGCCTTGCTAACTTTTATTTTTGTAATTAAACATTAAGGTATATTCTGTAATCCTGCAGTTAAAATTGCTATTAAAAAAAAAAATCAGCAATGTTTTTATCAAGTATGGGAAATCAACAACCAAATTTTTAAAAAATGCTTTGCTGAGGTTAATCTATGATGCATTTAGCATTCATATTATGAGGTAATCAGACATTTTTTAATGAATTGCTGAAACAATTTAATAGATATTATATAATAACTGTTGCTTAACCTCTGCAGGCTCTTAAATGTATCTGAGTGAAAGCTAACAAATAAATTACTGGAAATGTGTTACAATTTTAACTGATTCCTGTGTCATAAAATTCTCATGCTTATAACTGTCTGAATTCAATCTTTTTTTGCATATAAGAACATTACAGCCATTTCATGTACTCTTATAATATTAGTCTGTACTCGATTATAAAGTCAAACATGAAGGGATGACATCCTAATATGATAGTACAAATATATTTTGAATTGAGGCACAGCAGAATTACCTTCCATTATTGTTATAAGCTCACAGGCAAGCTGCTTTGAAGGAGTAAGTTCAAAATTAAATAGGAGTTTTTTTTTTTAGTCTTGAGATTTTGTCGCATCCTGTGATTGTACTATATTGTTTACATTTTTCCCACCTCAAAACTACAATTGGTACTGTATCACCATTTATCGTTTCACCTCTGCACAATGTATTGCAATTGATCTGCAATTGGATCTGCAATTTTTAATTACAGGTGGATTAACAAAAAAAAAAAACTGAAACGTTATTTTGAAAGCATTCTGTATGTAAGCAGAAATTGAAAATTGAATCATTCTTTAAAAGTTTTCAAAATTCTTGAAAAATCTGATCACTGCCAGGTAGCCTGCTCAAGTATGTATTTTGATACATCTTTTTTATCTATAATTGGGGGTAATGACTTATTACTAATTGCAAATTAATCTAAGTTTCACTGTTAATTGAAGCTGAATTGTGTCCTCCATGATTATGTAGCGCTCAGGCTCTCTCTCTTTCTCTCTCCCTCTCCCCCTCCCATCCTTCATTCAAATTTAATAATTTCTATCTCCCAAGGTTTGATAGGCCAGCAGTACTATTTTTCATTAACCTCCATGATCTGCTCAAAAATATAAAGGACAGAAATAATTACAGTGAAAAGGTGAACTGAAATATTAGCATGAGCTGATGTTCTAATCTAGAACTGATAAGAAATCTATTGAGTGGTTAATCAAATGTGGAGGAAGAAAAAAGTAAGACTTTCTATAGTACAAGATTTTTATCAAAATTATTATAACTTCCCATATATATTGAAGTCCTCAAATTAAATATATAACTAATTATATATAATTAAATATATAACTAATTAAAATTAAAGTGATAAACTTTGTTAAATTTTTATGTTAATAATATTTAATAATAGTATTTTGTTAATAATATTTAATTTTATATATAATAATAATATTTTGTTAATATTGTTTCATTTTTATGTTAATTATAATTTAAAATAATTCAGTCTTTGTTGTGTGTAATCACACCTTTCGAATTTGCCAGAACTTTATGGAAAGTACTAGAAAAAGTAAAGTTGTATCTTTGTTTGTATTACTATTTTTACAGAAGAATGAATTTTTATTTGGCAATTTGCATTGATAAAATTTAGTTTTATCATTAATGTAATTATGTATATTGTTTGAAATTAATTGTATTTATAAATAAAGTAGATATTAGTAATAGAAGCAAATAGACTTTTCTAGTGTTTTCTAGATGTACAACGAGCAGTATATAAGCAAGATGAGGACTCTGTTCATTGGCTCAATTGTGTATCATAGTTCCGATCGGTGACACTGCCGTTGCATCTGCGTGAAAGTTTAAATTGTTTCATATAAATTTTGTTAATTGTTATGAGTGTTTGTTTTTGTTTGGTTAAATAAATATTGTGATGAAGTCTGATATCATGTTGGTTATTTACGAATCGTTTTTCTCACTATAATTGGCGACCGTGACAAGACTGGAAGAAATTGTGAGGAATTCAGATATCGTGTTAGTTATATATGAATCACTCTCTCACTGCAGACTGAACATTCAAGAAAGCTGTTGACATATCAAGTAGGGTGCAATTGGTTTTTTGAACCCTGTTGGTCAAGAGATAGATCCATAAACCTTCATAGAAAAACTATTTCACATTAGCTGAACTGATTATTAGAGAAGTAGACATATGGAAAAATATAAATGAACAAATGTAAATGATTTTCCAGACTTAATTTTTCAATTATAATTGAATTTTGTTATGGGTAATTCAGGTTAAAAGATTATGAGTTTTTAAAATATTGAAATAGGTTGCCAATTTTCAATAAGGAATTTCCAAGTTTTACTTTACCTTTTGAATGAGAGTGGTGTCAAAATATGTATAACTTCCATCTTTGTACAATTTCTTGATAAGATAAAACTGTTTTGAATTTTTTCTATTTTCTCATACAATAATATTATCATAAGTACTTATATAAATGTTTAAAAGTAGTATTGTGATTTCAGGCAGTCGAGGTGAACAGCAGAAGATTATTAAGTGAATCAAATATTGGTGGCCATGATTACTTGCGAAATATGGTTCACTTGCCATTTTTTCTACAGAATTCAGGCTTGAGAAAAGTTAAAATGGCCCAGAAGTCATCACAAAGTCATAGAAAAAGTGTTTCAGTAGCAGTTCAACAGTATGAACCTTCTACTAACACAGGGTCATCACAACCAGAAGGAACACTTGTCACATCTGTAAGAGCTCAGTGTTTGTTTAAAAAAATAAAATCAGATAGAAAATGCAGATTATCTAATTATTTTCTCTTAAATGTGCGGACATTATGTTTTATTGTGATAAATAAAATATGTCAATATGATTGACATCAGTCACTTCTAAAAATGACAATCATTTTCTGAAACAGCAAGTATCCCATGTCAAACCTACTGGGAAAGTTATTAGAAAGTAGTTCCCAGTTGCCTTTTTGATAAATAAAACATTATGTAGACCACATCAGGATTGGATAGATATATTACTTTTAGCCCACTGGATTGGTCTAGTGGTGAACTCGTAATCGCAAATCAGGCAATTTCAAAGTCAGGAGTTCTGAGGTTCAAATTTTACTAAAGGCAGTTTTCTTTTTTATATGGATTTGAATATTTAGATTGTGGATACCGGTGTTCTTTGGTGGTTGGGTTTCAATTAACCTAACCACACATCCCAGGAATGGTCAACTTGAGACTGTACAAGATTACACTTCTACACTGCATGTACATTCATACATATCATCCTCTGAAACAGTGCCTTATTATGGTTTCAGACGCTATACAGAAAAAGAAAGAAAGATGTATTACTACTTTAATAAAAAAAAGGGATTGCCCCAGAATTTGCATGAAGGGTCAAAGGAATTCTTGGTAAAACCTTGATCAGAGCAGCATCACAAAGTATACAATTAATTATAAAATGAAAAAAGGATGTGATTAAGGTCTAGGCTAATATTTATCATAATATGATAGATATACAAAGGTACTAAATATAAAAAATTCTATAAAATAATTCACAATTAAAAGGCATTAATGAAAACTATTTGACCTTTGACCTCATATTTTGTATACATGTTGATCAGAGATGCATAAAATTAAGGTTAAAAGAAAAATTAATTAGTATTATTTAAAAATTTATTGACAGAGTAATATTGTTTCTCTTAGAAAAAATAATAAATAAAATAGAATCTTTTAATTGTATTTTAAATAAATTGGTGGAAGGATAATTTTAAATAAATTTGTAATTTAATAAATATGACAATAGAAGATCCTTTCTCTTAAGCCATTGTATTTGAGTTTTCATGAAAACAGTCCTGTTGTCTGGTTTGATAAAGGTAAATATTATTATTATCATCTAAGAATAAGCTACTATTCTTTTTAGCAAATGTTGGGCATTAATTAAGTATTGTTAAAAACATACATTGTCTACTTTATTAAATATCCTGTTGTCTGTTAGTGCGGGAATATCACTGAAAGTGACATTCAATCCTACAAGTGACCACACTGTTGACTGCAGAGAATGACTGTATAATGAAAATTATATCACAATAATAACTCTCAGTTAAAAGTATTTGACGCCTGTAGAACTTGTTTCATATTTTTACAAATCTTTTTATCTCCTCTGTGAAGAATTCTTTATCTTTATCTCAAAGCCAGTTTTGTACTTTTTTCTTTACCTCTTTGTTTTTGTTAAACTTGATGCCTTGGAAAGCTTCTTTCATTGGATCAAACTGATAAAAATCTGAAGGGGCAAGGTCAGGCCTGAAAAGAGAATGTGGTAGGAGCTCTCAATCCACACTGCCAATTGTCTCCAGAGTCAGTTGTGCTGTTTGACATTGAGCGTTGTCTTGAAGAAGAAGCACACCTTTCCTCCTTTCCTCTCCCATCCTGGACATTGCCTCTTCAATGAGGTTGACCTTGTTCTCAATCATGGCTGAGTAATATAGGTTGTTGATATTGTATTACTCCTCCAAATAATCACAAAAATCAGACTTATGGGCACTCCAAAAGATGGTTAATATGACCTTACCAGCCAATGGCTGCATTTTGAATTTCTTACAGACAGGGGATTCAGGGTGTATTCACTGCATGCTTTGACGCTTGGACTCTGGCTCAAAATGATGTATCCAAGTTCCATCACTGGTTAAAATCTTGTCCAAATATGCATCACCTTCATTATTGAAACAATTTTTGAGTTCGGTGCAAATGCGAAATCTCTCAGCTTTGTGATGAATGGTAGGCTCTTTGGGAACCCACAAGTCTTAACTGTAGTTGTTTGTTTAGAATGGTGGAATAAGTTGTGCCAGCACTTACCCAACATTTTTCAGAAATTAATTTTTTCAACTGTAAGTCATTAGTCTTCTTGGATAAATGAATCGGTTCAAGAATCTAATGTCGAGATCAACACTGTTATCAGATGTGCAGAACGGTGCTCATCAATCATGCTTTTGTGGCTACTTTTAAACTTTTCCCTGTGAGTAAATTTCACACGGTACATGCACTTACTCTTTTGTGTTAAGTATAAAAAAGATAGGCAAAATGGCAGCAAAAGTGTAGTCATACTGTAAATGATTGATAACTGACAGAATAGTGTTATTCTTCCATATAATAAAAATAAAAATAATAATCCACTCTATTAACTGCTGCAGAAGTGAGATAAATGTATACATGTATCTTATAATTGTTACTTTTGATTTTTTTTTTTTTAGCAGAATGAAAATTATTTAAATTAACAAAAAATAAATTTGATCCAAGCAAAATGAACTTAAAAAAAAGGAGTTGCAGTAAGCATTACCAGTCTGGCTGAATTCACAAGAAATAAGAAAAACTTTGAATCATTAAATAATTTCAATTGTTAAGGTTTGAATTTGAAAAATATGCTATTTCTTGATATTAAAGTAATAAATTTAAATTTCAGCAATATTAGTTAAATTAGCTTTATTTCATCATCATGATGTGCAGTTCCAGCTGCTAGGCGAGTTCTTGAAACTAAAGTGTTTCATTCTCTTCTTATACTGCTTCATAATCTTCCATTCTTCATTCCTTTTTGCATACGCTTCTTTAATCACCATAGCTTATCCCTTGGCCTTTTCCCTGGTAGCTCTATCTCATGTGTAATTCTAGATAACATTACTTGCCCTATTCTCTTTACATGCATTTATCATTTCATTCTTGATCTCGCTGTTTTCTATTATCTCGCTGTTGTCTCTAACAATTTCTCCCTATTGTACCCATGTCCCTTTTACTTTCTCATATTGTCCATCCTTATAATTCCCATGCTATTCCTTAAAAAAATGTTTTTTGTTTGACAAGATTGCGAATGTACATTCATTTCACAAGTTACAACTCTATTGCATGTATAAGAATTAAGGTATAACATGCCTGTATATCATCGTTTACTTTACTGGGATGTACTGGTTCCTATTGCAACACTTGGTGAGTCTATTCATTTATGGGCTTATTCCTGTTTTTGATTATCATCTCACAGGTCTCTACATTAAATCTTATCCCATGCTTTCCTGCTACTTTCTATTTAGACAATCATTTGTCCATTTCATTCTCTACGCTCTTACATTGTCAGATCATTTAAAACCTTATGAAAATTTACTATGTTTATTTAGTAATAATTTATAACTAGCAACTACAACGAAGCCTCCATTTATCAAATGCCATTTTTCAAAATTCCCTACTTATCAAGAGTTTTTTTATACACTGTGTTCATTAAAAAGGAAAAATATTTTTATTATGTTAAATCTCTATATATTTAAGATACATTTTATCCTGTTAATGACCATACTGTAAGAAAATGTGAAAGAGTAAAAAATATTGAGAAAATAATATAGGAAAATTACATCCAGTTTCATTAGATTATTGTTATTTGCCTAGTAAATAATGTTAATTGCATACTCTTACTGCTGCTCAAGTCCGAGCACTAGGCAGTTATAGTATGAAGGGGATTAGCAAAATACAAAATAAGAGTTTCATATCCTAGTAACACTTTGTTTATTTCTACATTCTTTAGTTTTTAAATTTATTTTAAGAAATCATTTTGGAATTTCACCAAATTATGTATTAAAAGTTTATCTGTTTTCATGGTGGTGTGATTTGAATATTTCATATCTTTATTTAGTATGGAAGGTTTAATATGATAAAAAAATTAATATTTTATATTGACCAGTTATAAGTTCCTTGTAAGAAAAACCTTGTCTTCAAAGACATTGAGTATTGTTATTTTCATTATACTATACATTTATTGAAAAGGGAATATTAATTAGGAAACATATTTTTCTAAATACAGTCTTTTTTTTTTGTCTTCAGTTGTTTGACTGGTTTGATGCAGCTGTCCAAGATTCCGTATCTAATGCCAGTCGTTTCATTTCGGTATTCCCCTACAACATAGATCCTTAACAATTTGTTTTACGTATTCCAAACATTGCCATAATCTTTTCTCTTTCTAATTTTATATTCAATGGTCCATCTAGAAACATTATTTCTACTAAATTTCTGTACTTTTGTTTTGTTCTTATTTATTCTCATGAGGTAATTCTTGCATAGGACTTCATCCATGCCACTCATTGTGTCTTTCTAAATCTTTTTTTCTCTCATTTAGAATTACTATATCATCAGCAAATTCTAGCATCCTTATATTTTTACCTTGCACTGTTACTCCAGATCTAAATTATTTTTTAACATTAGCTGCTAGTTCTATGTAAAGATTAAAAATTAATGGAGGTAGTAACAATCCTTGTCAGACTAAGTTTTTTTATTATGGCTTCTTTCTTATGTTCTTTGATTGTTACTTTTGCGGTTTGCTTTCTGTAAATCTTAGCAGTTGTTCTTCTATACTTGAACCCTAAATGCTGAAAATTTTATTCCCGTCTGTGTTATCAAATGCTTTTTGTAATTCTGTAATTGCCATGTGTAATGTGTTTTTCTTTGATCTCCTTCTACTATTAATCTGAGTGCTAAAATTGCTTCCTTTGTCCCTATACTTTTCCTGAAACCAAATGGTCTTCTAACTCTTCTGCTCTCCTCTCAATTCTTCTGTACAGAATTTTGGTTAAGGTTTTTTATGCATGAGTAGTTAAGCTAATTGTTCTGTATTCTTTACATTTAACTGCTCCTGCTTTCTTTGGTATCATGAGAATAACACTCTTTTTGAAGTCTGGTGGAACTTCCCCCTTTTCATAAATATTACACACCAGTTTGTTTAATTTATCACTATAATTTATCCTCACCTGCACTCTGCAGGTATCCTGTCTGTCCCAGGAACCTTTCTCCATTTCTAAACACTTTCTTTTATCCACTCTTCTTTCGCTAATTTGCACTTCCTGTTTATAGTATTTCTTAAGCATTGATAATTCTTTTTACCTTCATCATTAGCATTTTTATACTTTCTACTTTCATCCATCAGCTGCAATCATCCTTTGATATCCATGGTTACTTACCAGTATTCATTGTTCCGCCTAAGTTCACTTATGCTGATTTAAGAATTTCCTTTTTAACATTCTCCCATTCTTCTTTTATATTTTCTACCTTACCTTTTTTACTCAAACCTCTTGCAATGTCCTCCTCAAAAATCTTCTTTACTTCCTCTTCCTCAAGCTTCTCTAGATTCCACAGATTCATTTGACACCTTTTCTTCAGGTTTTTAAACTCCAGGTTACATTTCATTTTCACTAAATTATGGTCGCTAACAATGTGTGCTCCAGAATAATGCTTTATGGTTGAGTTGATTTCTAAATCTTTGTTTAACCGTGATATAATCTATCTGATGTCTTGCAGTATCACCAGGCTTTTTCCATGTGTATATTCTTCGATTATGATTTTTAAACTGGTACTGGGCAGTTACTAAATTATACTTCATGCAACACAATAAGTCAGTCCCCTCTTTCATTACTTTTGGCCAGTCCATATTCATTCATAATATTTCTTATCTTGCCCTTTCCAATGCTTGCATTCCAATCAGCAACTAATATTTAATTCTCACCCCCCTTTATGTGTTTAATTGCTTTGTCAGTTTTTTTTGTATACACATTTTACCTCATCATCATTATGAGCCCTTGTAGGCATATAGACGTTAACAATCGTTGGCTTAGGTTTTAATTTTATCCTGATTGCAATGATTCTATCACATTTGTTTTCGAGAGGCTCTATTCTCTTCCTTATCTTCTAGTTCATTCTGAAACCTACTCCAGCCTGCCTTTTATTTGATCCTGAGTTAATTATTTTAAATCACTTGACCAAAAGTCATTTTCCTCTTTGCATCGAACCTCGCTAATTCCTACTATACGTACATTTAACCTATCCATTTCTCTCTATCCATTTTCTCTGTAAAATTTAAAGAGAAATCAACTGTTTTTAGACTTCTAACATTCCACACTCTGACTTGTAGAGTTATTTTTGTATTTTCTAGTGACCCCTTCCTTAGTAGTCCACATTTGGAAATCTAAACAGGAAACTAGTTTACCTCTGGAATATTTTGCCAAGGAATTCACCTCCATGTATGTAAATGAAAATGCAGAGAGCTTCATTTTCTGGGAAAAAAAACAACTGTAATTTTCCATTGCTTTCAGCTGCACAGTATTCAGGTAATTAAGTGATTTGTATATGGCCGTGTATAAGTCCTCCTGACCTATGCCCTTTACAACTAGTGAAAGAGCTGTTGCCCTCTTTCAGGAATCATTCGTTTGTCTGGCTGTCAACAGATACCTCTTGGATGTGGTTGCACCTTTGGTCCAGCTACTCTGTATCACTGAGTACTCAAGCCCCCTCACCATCAGCAAGGTCTCATGATTCATAGAGGGAGCTAAATAAAGTACTTAATATTTAATAAACAAATTTATTTATAATTAAGATTACTTTTATTTAATAAGATTTATTTTTTGCCAAAACTTTGTTTGATATTTGTAGGTGCAACTGTATTTCTGTTTAAAAACTAAAGATAAAATAAAAAATCACATATTGTTAATATGAAATTTATGCAGGGTTCTTCAAGACGTTTATCTACAGAGTCTGGTCTAAGTAGTCAAGAAAAATTGAAGATACCTCAATTAAATGTTGGTAACAGCAGTAGTGGTGGTGGCAGTGGTGGAAAAAGAGGATCTCGTAAGCTCAAACTTAGTGAAAGCATCGCCTCTAGCCTAGGTTCCAACCTTAATAGAGCTGGTGGTGCTCATGATCTTACCAAAATGTTACTTACTGACGATTATTTTAGTGATGTCAATCCTCGCAGTATGCGTCGACTTATGAATGTTGTTTATATTACTGGTAAGTTTAACTATTTTTTATGTGTATATAATTTTTTCAGCAATAGTTCAACTACTTGGTGTTTCTCCATCTATCAATTTATGTATAATTGTTACGCCCCAAAATACCTTTTATATCCTACATCTATAATTATTTGTTAACTGCATCTTTCCTCTGTAGAAGGAAAGACCCTTGCATGAAGAACCAAATTTAATAAATCTGGTACCTGCTTGAATTGATCATCAAATCTTATCTTTTTTTTTAATTCAGTATGAACCTTCTCTATATTATCTTTTAAAAACTCTTTATTTAATCTACTTAATTTTCAACAATTTCTTGAATCATCACATTAAAAAAAATCTGATTTTTCTTCTTTCCCATTGTTCATAATTTGCTGTAATAAATATATAATAACTATACAAGTGTCATATATATATATAATCTTATCAAACCATCCATTTTGAGTTTTCTGAAACAGAAAACTGTGTGGAAATACAATGTTAAACTTGAAACTGGTGAACATTATTTTTTGCTCTGACATGAACTGGTAATAGGTACCGTCACAGTAGTATTGTGCATAAATCTTTTGTACAGTGACATTATTATCCAGTAAATTGTATCCGACAAAAAAACCTAAAGAGGTGTGAGTGAAAAAAACGATTGACTGTTGTACTTTGTGGGTTACTACATTATTTTTATTGGAATAAAATGATTACAGTTTTAAATAATGTAGTAAATTTTTTTATTTTATTTCAGTTCAACTTTCCATGTTCTTGTAGTTTACAATATATTAGTATACATTGTTGAAGCTTAATTTATATTATGTTAATGAGAGTATCTATTGTTGTTGGTTGAATGTTTATGTTTTATTATTGGTAGGCAAAAAAAATTATTCATTTATTTTTTTATGTTTAGCAAAATACACTCTTATACAAATTAAAAACAAGTATAAGCAAAATACTTAATACATCTCATTAACGTCGCTCACAAAGTTTATAAATTTAATAAATCTGGTCATTATGTGGTCTTTAGAACAATAAATGAAACGACCTGTATTATCTAACACCTTATCCCTGGAATGTATATAAACTGAACTGCTTTTTCCTTACAATACTTTATGTATCAACTAGATGCAGCTTCAAGAGAGAATGAATTATTAGATGACTAACATTGGAATGTAAAATTATCATTTGCCAATCATCTCATCGATTGGCAAATCACAAATCTATAAAGATTAACAACACTCACGATATTTATGCACACAAAATCCAAAGAACAACAAAGATCCAGACATCCAAAACATTTGATGCCAGTATGAGAACAACGGCAGTCGCTGAAGCTGGGTATCAGAGTGATTGAAAATGATGATATATTTCTAAAAACTTGATTTTTATCAGATTTTTTGGGGTTTGTTTTTTAAAAATTTAATTGTAAAAAACAAAAAAAACCCACCCAACAACAAACCCTAACAAATCTGACCCCCAACCCCTTTGTTGTTGTTTTTGTAACTGTATTGTTTTATTTAAAAATAAATGTTAACGGTTTTTTTTTTTTTTTTTACTTAAAAATGTATGTACAAACATGTATGAATTTTGGCAGTACTGTTAAAAAATATTTATATTTAAATTTTGGTTTTTAGGTTTGCAACATTAATTGTGCAGAATATATTTTTGGCAATCTGCTTATTTGTATATGTATTAACAATATAGCTTATTTATTTTTTTATATTATGATAAGTAGTCTAGAATTTTCTGGATAAAATTCTGTGAATACCACACTTACTGTGAGTTCAAAAATCATATTAGTATATTTTTAAAAATATTTGAAGAAATTATCTCTTTCTGTAGTGGTGTTTTTTTAAACAGTGTATTTTTAAGTTATACCCAAATTACAAGTTACTGTGACAAACAACCAGTTTTTTATAACAAAGTTTTGATATAGATTTGTAAAGTTAAATTAAATCACTAATCTAAAATCATATTTTTATAATCTTAAATTTTTTTATAATGTACCTTTTCAGGTCGTTTATTGAAGGCGTTTCAAATTGATTTCAATTGGTATCATTTGGCGAGTTGGATTAATATAACTGAACAATGGCCATACAGAACTTCATGGTTAATTCTTTATCATGATCTTTCTGAGGATGCAATTGATGACAATATGTCGCTTAAGACACTTTATGACAAGTAAGTAAATGATATTTTTTTTTTGTGGGGGAAGGGAGTCCATCTTCTGCTTTCCTTCCTAGAAATAAATGATTTGGTATTGCACATGAAAGCACATGTTTGAAAACAAAGCTAATTTTGATTTATGATGTACAAAAAAAATTTTTGTTGTTGATAAAAGTTATTTCTTAAACCAAAAATTTTTATTTAGAGTGGATATATTACTGATAGTGTATGTCTAATTTTGTTTTCAAGATGTGGTTACTGCTATGACTCTGCTTTTAGTGTAAACAGCTGTTCAAGAATGCCGGAGCTTTGTTCTTATTGACAAGGTTTATTATCATATTTTTGCTTGAGTGATTGTCATCGCATGAAATCAGTTGGCTATATATATATTTTATTGCTGATTGGTCCTTCACTGTCCATTATTGTATTAATGACTTTATATACAACACATAGTGGTTCAGCAATCCAGGATGTAACAAACTATAGATTCACTCAAATACATGAACTACAGCATACTGCTAATGGAAGCCAGATAAAAAAAAACAGCATTAGATATTTGAAATGTCATTTGAATCGATTAAGAAAAAAATATTTTAACAGAAGCTTTTCAAATTAAAAGAAGTCCATTTTATAATGTTTAAAAGTACATGAAAACATCATTCATTCAGGATTCTTAACTGTATTATATCAGAATAAGATTTTATTTTCCTTTTTTAACAAAATATTCTTACTTTCACATCCCCAAAGATTTATTTGTTATTTTGCTTACTGTGTATGTTTATCAACTTCATGTTCCTGATATGTTCCTCACAAAATAACGTTACTTTTAAATTTTGTATTTCCTCTTTATAAAATTCAGAATAATTAAAATAACTTAACAATTAAGAAAAAAAGGTGATATTTAGCCATTGTAATAAAAAAATTTCCCTGGCAAAATTAAAAACAGTGCTCATATGACTGCTCAAATTATGTTACAAGGGCAAATATGATAATTGTGTTGTTCTACAAAATGACTTTTGAATTTTTGAGTGGAGTTTAAAATGCAGAATATAACCATTCAGATTTTAAAATTAAAATTTGTGAAAGAAGGGTGTGTTAAAATTTAATTAATATGATAATTTCATTTAATTTTATTTTTAAGTTACCATGTGAGTTTTGTTGGATTGCTATTACTGAACTACAGTGAGAATACATTTTTTAAGAAACAATATAATCTTGAATTATAATGTACTTTTTAAATGAACATTGATGATACTATTTTATTATTATTTTATTTCTTTAGAATCCGTCCACAAATTCCAACCAGCAAGGATGTTGAACCATTATTAGAGTTGGATCGAGATGAAAGGAAATTTGATATTTTTTTGACATTCCATCGTTCTAGTTTACTTGTTAGTGATCTCAGAGTCTTCTTACCATTTACTATTAATTTGGATCCATATATTAAAAAAGTAATCAAAGGTAAGATTCTTTTTTATATAACCAATTAATTAATTTTTGAAGTTGAAGGTTCTGAGGTTCAAATCAAAGTTAAATTTAGTTGATTTTATACAGATTTAAATACTGGATGGTGGGTACTGGTCTACTTTGGTGGTTGGGGTTCAATTAACTACACGGAATTGTCAGCCTGAGTCTGTGCAAGACTACACCTCATTTACATATCATCCTCATCTCATTGGGGTGTGAGGGGGGTTGCTTATTGTTCACTAGTTGAACAGATTGCAATGTACATATTAGAAAAATAAATGTATATATATATATATATATATACATTTATTAACAGACTATATTACTGTACAGACTGTGTTAATACTGTACAGTATTAACAAATACTGTTAAACTTAATATTATCATAACAATTGAGAAGTTTAAAATAAAATCTATTATATAATATTTTGAAAAAAGTTAAACATGTAAATGGGCCTTCTGTGACTTTTGTTTCCCATCTTGTTTGTGAATAGCATATGTTTATAAATGGGTTCAGAATTATTTTAAAATAGTAGGCTGTATTTAATTAATTATAAACAGTGACAAAATGTAGTGGGTTGCAAGATCGGTTGAAATGAGATATTCTTTACGTAAGTGAACTTAATTGTCCAGACAAAAGTATGTAAATTATTTAAAACTATCAGTTTGCAGTATAACTATCATCAGTGAATGAATAAAAAAGTTAAGTAATAAGTAAACAAACATATGGATGTTCTGATAAAAATTATTATGTTTTCAGCGTAGTCAGAGTTTTAAATTCTTAATTATTTAAAAAAAATAGTTTTATCTAAATGTGTTATTTAATATATTAAAAGCATAAATAAATAATATTGAAGCATAAACCATAAATTCTTCATTCCATCATATGAAATTTAAATTCCAAAAAATACAAATGTGTTTAAATCTACAGGTTTAAATCCACTTATGGTTGTATTGTAAAATTGTCCTGTTCTGTTATATCATCAGAATTAATACCACTTATTTTCTTGATTTTTTTTCTATATCCTCTTACTTAAGCTGATGTAGAAACTATAAGAATATTTAATGAGCTTAAATAAGATAACCAGATCTTGAGATTTAAGTGTTTATAACAAGTGCTAATATTTATTTTATAAAATTTTATTATTGAATCGGTACTATATTCTATGCTTTTTTTTTTACAGAAGATCAACAGAATTTGGAGGAGGCAGGCTTATTAATGATGTCAGCTGTTAATAATCCATCAGTAACGCCTGCCAGTATGGGATCACATGGCTCTACACCCCTGCATTGGCAACATGATTCAACTGCTTGGGGATTAAGAAAATCAAATTTATTAAGAAGACAGGTAAAATATATTTATTTTAAAGTTAATGACATTAAGATAGTTTCAAAAAGCAATTGTTTTTTGTAAGTTGTTAGATTAGTTCAATTGTATTATTGGGGTGATTTATTTTTCCCTATTGTTACATTTAGCGCAATTATAACTATAAAAGTAATGAATAAACATTAAATTTGTTAATTTTTAAACATTTTAATTGTTAATTTATTTAGGAAAAAATTTATCTGGATTCAATAATTGATCTCTGACAGGAAGTCTTATTCTTTAAGACTTTTGGAGTTGGAGTCCCCACAACCGTAGCCTCGTTCAGATATAAATCCTATGATGGTTGGTGGTCCAACTGAAAAAAATATCATAGTCTAATGAAAAGGCCTCGCTCTGCGTTGTTGGATGAAGATAACAATTCAGAAGAAATGAGTAATTTAAGTAGTGACAGATTAAGTCTGAAATGTAAGATATCAGATTTGTGGTACTTAGGAACAGTCAGGAAGGTGGCTCTATTCATAAGATCTCACCTTTCCTAATTAATAAGGTTATTACAAGTTCACGTGGTTCCCCGAAAAACATTAAGAAGTTGCGATGAGATCGATTGTAATTGAAACACATAATGATGAGCAAAGTTGATTTATCTTATGTCTCCATAATATGGGCAGTATAAATATTAGTGCAGAATGCCATAAAACTCTCAATACAAGCTGAGGAGTAATTTTTTGCAGAGACCTTATGCAGATGGACATAACAGAAATACCTGATGAGCTTCAAATGCAAGATGTTATAGAAGTTAACCTTTAAAGCCTCAAGGTAACAATATATCATACATGAGTACTTGTGTTAAAAGTTTCACCTGTACGATATATCAGTATGTAGTTACGTTCATATAGTTCTTTACGTTATTGCTAGATCATTCTTATAGTATCTTTTCTTAAAGCTTATAATTCATAGATATTGAAAGTGTAGGTTGTTTTCATTTTACGATACATATTTTAGAGAATAATCAATTTGAAAATTCCGATAATCTGATGTAAACAGAAGTGTGTTTCGTGCATTCATGGTGGTTATGTTTTGTTGGTTACTCCGTACATTTATAAGGGATTTTTTATAGGTACTATAATATTATTTTATGAAATTAGTTTCAATTATAGTGTTAGTTGTAGTTTTAGTTACCGTGATCTGTAAAATATTCTGATTTATTCATTAGTTCAGTGTTTTTTCCTACAATATCTGGGCCTAGTAGACATCTTACTGATGCAGAAATTAATAACTTTTTTGTTGATGATACTGATAGCAATTTCGAATTATCTAGTGACAGTTGGGCTGAAGAAGATGATGAATTAATCACAAGTGATAGTGATGGGGATTCAGAAGAAGATCATACAGAAACTTCATTGAAACGGAAGATAATGTCCCTCTTCCACATCAATTTTTGGAACTCCCTGGCCCAAAACATAGGCCTAATCCAGGTTCCACACCTATAATTTATTTTTATTTATTATTTAAACTTAATTTATTTGAACAGATTATGAAAGAAACCAATAGATCAGCCAATCAATATTTAAACACAAATAGTTATAGGCTGTCTGAACCATACCGAAAATGGAAAAATATTACTATTTCTGAAATGAAAGGTTTTATAGCTTGCATACTGAATATGGGGATAATTATAAAACCTACTCTTAAGAGTTACTGGAGTACAGTACCATCACAGGCAACCCCTTGGTTTGGTAAAAATAATGTTTTCACCGCACCATTTTAGAATTATTTTGAAATTTTTTCATTTAGTTGACAGTGCAAGTTGTCTCCTGCCTGGCCATGCTGATTATGACCCCTGCATGAGGTATCAACCAATTGTTGATCACGCAAATACAGGTTTTTGACTTCATTATACTCCTCATGAACAAATCAGTATAGATGAAAGCTTAGTTAGTACTAAGAATCACACTTCATTCTTACAATACTTGCCAAATAAACATCACCACCATTGGTGGATTAAATTTTCGATGCTATGCGACTCTGTTACTAATTACTGCTTAGCTTTCTTTACCTACAAAAGAGCTAAAAGTCAAGAAGATAAGCAAGAAATTGCTAGATTAGGTTTAGGTTATTATGTAGTTAAAAAATTGTTAGTTATGTGAAACTATCAGAATAAAGTTTACTATGCTTTTGTGGATAACTTTTTTACGTCAGTACCATTACTAAAATATTTTTTTATTGCTTGCACATATATCACAGGTACCATCCGTAAGAATAGAAAATTTTTACCTCACCAATTTAAAAAAAAGTTTTCTATTGGTGAAAAGCTGTATTTTCATTCTGGTCTGTTACTTCCTTGTGCATATAGAGAAAAGAAATCTCAAAAAGCTCCTGTTTTACTTCTTCCAAGTAAATGTATGGCAAGAAATGTTGAAGTAAATGTCCCTCTCAGGCAAGAAATTGTACCAAAGCCGGCTATAATACATGAATATAATAAGTACATGGGAGGGATAGATACGTCAGACATGATGTACTCATACTTGGATGAAAGGAAAACCATGCATTATTGGAAGAAGATGACCTTTAATGTAATGGGGAGAATGTTTTTGAATTCATATATTTTGTATCAGCAGCATAACAAGGGACAAAAAATTAAATCAAGACTTCAGTTCAACATAAGTTATTAAAGCATTGGCAGACAAGTGGTTAAAAACAAAAGCCATTCTCAAAGATCCGCGAAAGCCACCTGGGTTGAGAAAATTACCTGATAAAAAGGAAGCGAGGTGCTGCGTTTGTACACAAGAAGAAAGACATAGAAGATCAAGAACAGTTTGTGTTCGCTATAGTAAAGGCTTACATGGAGAATGCCTTTCAAAGCATAAATGTTAAAAAAAAAAAAATGGTAACACAAAAATTTCAATAACTGTAAATAATGTGAATTTTTAAGTGAAATTTTTTTTATTTTGTTCACAAATAATTTTAATTTTTACAAACAGTGATAGATTAGATATAAATAGCAAGGATTTTTTTCAATTAAATAACAAATTCAGTATTTTTTTTAAAAATGAAAAAAAGTTAAATTTTATTTTTTAAATAATTAAACAAGGGTGTAACACCATTTTCGATTTCAGCACCACAATCTACATAGTTTACTGAGTAAGTACGGATTTTTCATAATTTGATATTGTGTTTATTGTTATTTCTGTGATATTTGTCATTTCTACCAAATGTCTACTTTTTCTGAAAAACTTGCTTGAGGCTTTTAACTAGTACTTACAAAATAGGCTTGAGGCCGTAAGGGTTAAACATGTAATGAAACGGCAAATCAAAACAGAAGAACCAACACCTTCTATTATTCTAACATTTAATCTGCTGATACCACCTGGGAAAATTAAAGTGGGTTACCTCTCGGTTCGAGTAAGACCATTCATACCTAATCCACGGAGATGTCTCAGATGCCAAGGATATGGTCACACCACAACATCTTGCCCAAAAACCGAGATTGTCTGTGCTCAATGCGCGAATGAAGGTCACAATGATACCAACTGCGTAGAAGATAAAATATGCACAAACTGCGGCGGTTCACATACAGCCCGCTCCCGAGATTGCCCAACTTTCAAAGAAGAAAAGGCAATTCTCAGAATCACTACCAAGCAGAAGCTTTCTTTTTCGGCGGCACACAGAGAATATAAAAAGACCATCAACTCTAGGAACCTGGTTAAACCAGATGTGTCCTTTGCCACCACTACATCAAGGCAGGTTCCTGCAACCATAGGTAATCAGCAGTGCGGATCCTGTAACAAGCTGAAAAAATTTGTTCAGATATTATCTGATCAAGTTGCCTCACTTACAGCCACTATTTCATAGTTGACTAAGATAAACAAAACGTGTTTGCAGTTAGTAAATCCACAATGGGATACCTCTCAAAGCTCCTGTTCCCAAAACTTCACCTACATGGGCAGGAGTAAATACATAAGGTGGTAAGCAACCAAATAAGCTCCCTGTTAATGGAACATATACAAACACCTCCTCTAGGGTGTCATCCAACACCATGTATACTGGAGGGAGATGGTAGAGGAACCGCCCAATCTCAGGGCATCAGATTTCCTAAAATCAAAAATTTGAAAAAGAAAAACCGGATCACCTGTAACTAACTTATCATAGAGGTCGTAGCGGTAGAGGAGTTTTTGTCTTTAGAGGTCTTATGTCCGGCATTGAAGATATTTAGTCTTGATGCGCATACATGAGCCATAATGTGCCTCCAAAAAATCCATCTATTACAAAAAGATGTGATAACACTCTGTATAGAGACTATACATGTGAGAGATAAGACTGTCTTGTAGATAGTAGAGAGAGTGGTAGTGTTGCTATTTTCATGTAGAATGAAGTATCAGCTACAAGGATATCACTGACTACTCTCTGATACTTGAGAATGCTAATAGATATATTTCACAAACATCGGGAAACCCTAGACGTCTGTCCATGGTGAACTGATGATTGCCAACACGCCATTAGGAAACGACAGCAGGCGCTGCACAAATTTAACCGCAGGCCAGCCAGTGAACTTCTCGATTTGCACCATGAAGCTAGAGCGGAATGTTGTCGGGTATTCTTAGGCGCAGGAGGGAGTCGTGGAGGAAATATGTGGACACCATCTCATGTACTACTCCCATGTCTGTTGTATGGAAAAAGATCTGTACAATCTGTGGATCACCAATACAATTCATTCTCGGATTCATTCATGAAGGAGAACATATCACAACACCATCGGCATGGCAAATACTTGGCAGATTGTTTCCGCTCGGTTTCCCTCACCACAGCAAACAGTGGTGAATTTACAAGGTACAAATAACTAATGGAATTATTATCTTTAAACGTTGGTGATTCACTCAGTGAATTAAATACTCCATTTTCATTCAGTGAGTTGTCACACACACTTACGAACTCACATGACACCTCCCCTGGACCTGATAACATTCGTTTCAGAATGCTCTCACATCTTCCTAGTTCGGCGCTGCAACACCTACTGTGTATTTATTTTTTTTTGTCTTCAGTCATTTGACTGGTTTGATGCAGTTCTCCAAGATTCCCTATCTAGTGCTAGTTGTTTCATTTCATTATACCTCCTACATCCTACATCCTAACAATTTGTTTTACATATTCCAACCGTTGCCTGCCTGCACAATTTTTCCCATCT
>JAAAKQ030478795.1:0-22647 GCA_010016005.3 Zanna intricata
ACCACCTCAGGTCGTCGTGAACTACTACTCCTTCCTACCTCACTAGCGCTGGCCTCTCTGACCTTCTTCACGACGTCCGCGTACCTTTTCTTCGGGCGTTGCTGAGCCGCACGCTCGACTACCTTTGTAGGAGACATTCCTCCACCTCTTCAATGATTTTCTGGTTAATGAGAATGATAAAATATAATGGTCTGAAATGTCAACTCTTCCAATCGATTTATTATATTACCACGCCGATGTTAATTCTCCTACATTTTGTGTTAATCATACACGTAACTGTTTTGGTTGTGTTATTATAAATCTTATTCCACATTTTACGTCACTAAAGTCTTTCCATAACTAAAGAGAATATTTGTTTTCTATCCTAATCGTGAAAATCTCACCGTTTTTAATCTCACAATATTAACGTTTTTTTTTTTCTTACCTTGTCCAATTTTATTGTTTGTCTTCTTTGGTCATACCAGACTTGACTACGAAGAGGAAGACACTCTCCATGTGACAGCTTCCCGTCGCCACGCCACCCCCTCTGTAACTAGCCTTATAGGCTTTAATGGAGATTATCTTCAGAACCACGGCAAAAGGCAGCTCATTCAAGATGCCTCATTTAAGGCCTCATTCAGGATGCCACCGTTGCGAATACCACATGTGATATTTTCATTGGTGTAATGTTAGGAAATGAACTCTTTAAAACAAAATGCATCTGTGTCAATTCTTCAACAAGACTGAGCGACAAGACTGATGGAACCGAAATTAAAACCCAACAACCTACCCGGAGTCGAGAGATGGATCTCATTGTGTGCAGTTCTGCTATAGCTCCTTGTTCTCGGTGGTTTTTCAGTGTTTTTATTAGTGGAGTTAGTTTTCATTAGTTTTTCGGTGTTATGTACGTTGGACGGTAATAGTTGGTGTATTTATTGTGGACATTTCTGTGAAATTACAAGATTTTTGGACAACGGACTGACAAGAAATTAAGTTTTTCCTGGGGGAATTCAGTTCAGGAGAAACACTACATTCACTTCAGGGGACTGAGATAATATTAAAAATTGGATTGGAGACTATATGGACGCATTCCAATCTGGAAGAGTCTTGACTCGTTCCCCAATGAGACCAAAGCAAAAAAAAGACTGTAGCTGAAAACAGGGAAGAACTCATGGAGACGGCAATTACAAGCTCAGAAACTCCAGGCAGGGAAACTTCAGAAAGGAGTGATTGGTGACCGAGAGAGGACAGAAAGAAGAGACGTCCCCTCAGTTCGTATGACAGTGAGGAAGAAGACGAAATAAGATTGTTGTTTGATAGACTGGAGGAATTGATGGGCATTCTCCAACAAAATATAGAAAAAAACACAAAAAGGGAAATAAAGCAAGTGGAGACAACATTATATGGCCTCACTATTCAAATTGTGGGATATAAATCGCAACTCCTAACTAGGAACGTGACAAGAAGTATGTGCGACAAGTGCCACAGATAGCGGGTACAATGCAAAAGGAGAGTATCAGCCACACATTACAAAAAGACTAAGTGTCAATGAGCTGGAAGAACTCAAAGCGCAGATGGCCAAAGGATGTTTTTCAGCATATCGAAGAAGTCGGTGAGATCACTGACGATGCGGGGATTTACCCGGTGTCGATTATTGACATGACAGCTTTAGACGGATCTTACTTTTCAAAATTAAGTAGGCAACTACCTAATCTTAGAGCTTTGGTGGGAGGTAATAAACTGAAGGCTGGCCAATTGCTGGCCTTTAAGCCTCAAACAGAAGTATTGATCGGGGATGAAGTTATGGAGGAGCGCAAAGTCCATTATGTTATAGTTTTTGATGCCTCTCAAGAAACTAAGGTCATAACGGATCTAAAATGCGGTTTTGGTAAGTTATACCAAAATGACGTCACATTCATGCTATATGCGCCGGGAGACAGCATAGGCATTATAGCCAAAAAAATTAATTGAATATGCCGGAAGGAGAAACATAAAAAGCGCTAAGGTGCACATGAAATATACTCAGCAGAGATTTCAATCGGAAGATTGAAAGACCGCGGGGTCCCCCAACTCAGTCGGTGGCGATTAAGACACAGGGGAGAGCTTCGCAGATATCCTTTAGCAGGTGAAGCAAGGAGTAGAAGCGGAATCCCCTATATATTATCTGTTAGAAAGGGCCAGTCGGGCGATATTCTAATACGAGTCAACAATTAAGGGGCTCAGGTTCATAATTTTCAAAAGAAGATTGCGGACGCAGTGCCAGAAGTACAGGTGTCATGCATTAGAAGGTATAGGATTAAGAGGGTCGTAATAAAAGATAATGTCGCCCTATCGACATCGGAGGATGTGGCTAAAGCCATCACCAGGATTACTGGAATCAACGCAGAACAGCTAAATGGAATCACAATGTGTGAATCATTTGGCAGCACTAAAACTGCCACAGTGCTGCTCCCAATCAATGAGGGCCGGGAGAATAAAAGTTGGGTGGATCTCGCGCAGAGTTTTCATGGAAGATCAAATAGACAGGTGCTTTAGGTGTTGGGCCCAAGGCCACAAGGCGACTAAATGTGAGGGACCAGTTCGAAGTAAAGCGTGTTTCACCTGCGGAAAGGAAGGTCAATTTAGAACTCCAAGCCTCCAAGCGGAGGCTTGGACTCGCCAAGACAGCGCCATGAGTAAAATCCTCCTGACAAATGCGAATAGAAGTTTCCTCTTACAAGATCTTGTTGGGGAGATCGTGATGTGACAAGGCGTTGATTTTTTTGTGACGACTGAACCCGAACCAATTTACGGCGGCCAAGAGCACCTGGACTGCTGACACACAGGGAGACGTTTCATAGTCATAGTCGGAGTTTATGTTTCACCAAATCTTGAATACGAGGAGTTTTTTCTACACATTCATAAACTACAGAATATTATCACAAGTTCTAGTAAGAAGATAATAATGATGGGTGATTTTATCGCCAACGCCACAGTGACTGGCAGCAGTTACATCAATCGTCGAGGTGAAGAACTTGCGTAGTTAATGCAACTAACAGGACTTCATTGTCTGAATGATTCTACCCCAACCTGTGCACGGACACTCGTTCGTTTTAGACCTAGTAATTACAGACGACAGATGGTGTTCAGAAGACTGTTTGATAAATGTGTTGGAGGGTGAGATCGCCAGCGATCATCTGGCCGTCCTACTGACTATTACGGATGCTTCACTCAGGCGCAGAATATCATTCAAACCACCAAGACCGACGGATGCCCAGACAGGCAAACTAGTGGAGAACATTTAAGCTAGATTGGGAACGGAGCACATTACTACGGAATTATTTAGAGACGTTATCATAGACGAGATGAACAGAGCACTTAGGTCACAAGGCACAAGAAAGGGGCTATACTGGTGGACCAACGAACAGGAACACTTCGGAGTGAACTAATACGGTGCAGACGAAGGACGCAGAGATTGCACAGAAATATTCATGAAGAAGATGAATTGCAAATCGCTTTGATAGCATATCGATCTCAACGTAAAGAATTAAATCATGCTATTAAGGAGGCTAAAAGATCCAAATAGCGGGAGCTCTTTGCCGACCTTGATAACGACGCGTGGGGTCTAGATCATAACCAAAAAGTTAGGGAGGAGTTTGCCTCTCCTCCCTAAGAGAGATGCGAAATATGCTATGCGCAAACTTTTTTCTTGTGCGGAGGTAGTTCTTGAGCTACCTGCAGAGTACGATAGACGTAATTTTATACTGAATTAAATCCGAGTCGCTGTCACTAAATTACGCAACACAAGCAGTCCTGGACCGGACGGTATCCTCTCCAACATAATTAAGTGCCTACTGATAAAGAGGCAGATCCTGTCTATGTTCATCCACCATCTGGAGACAGGATCCTTCCCCATTTGCTGGAGATTGGCTCGTACTGTTTCCATCCCTAAAAGGGGTGGTGAGGAAGGACATACAAAATTATGGAGAGGGCAGTGTGCAATAGACATCAGGAGGAGATTGATAGCGGAGATGGATTGCACGAAAACCAATTTGGTTTCGTCAAGGTAAAATCGGCCCTGCAAGCTATATAAAAGGTCGTTACATGAGCTAGAGAGACTGCTAGAGGAACTCGAAGGTCCAGGGGCATTCCGGCGCGGTCTTCTGGATAAGTGGAATGTTTTTGGGTCAGTCCCTTGGGACATAGCCCTGAATGCTCTGAAAGAAAGAAGAATCAGCAGTAACCTTCTTAAGCAGATGGCTGAATACTTCAGTGAGCAATGGACGCATATTGAGACTTTGGAAGGAGTGCTGAATTGTAAATTATGTGGCGGTGTCCCTCAGAGTTTGATGATAGGACCACTAATTTGGAATGTCGTCTTTGACGGAATATTGAGGCTTCCACTGGCCGAATCGACCGAGACGACGGTTCCCTACACAGAAAATCTGGCTCTCATGACATCAGGGAAGGATGAGAGCGAAGTTATGGCTCCAGGTAATGTGGCTTTTAATACCATAAACGATTGGATGACACAGAATAAGCTCACCATAGCACCAGAGAAATCCCAGCTTCTGCGCATCTCTGGGAGAAGACGATTAGGTGATGTAAATTTGACCACAGATGGGGCAAGGATTCAAAGAGTTAACAAAGTCAAATATCTTGGCGTTGTGTTGGACAAGCATCTCAACTTCGCTGAAAACATCTTATATGCCTGTCAAAGGGCTGTCGCAGCCACTAAATCATTGAAGGGTCTAATCCCTTCATGTCAACAGGGACTTAGAGCCAGTAAGAGAAGGGTTATTACGTCCTCCGTGACATCAATACTATTATATGGTTCCCAATTTGGGACGTTGCGGTCAATAAACGACGAAACTTGAAGAGACTTATTAGCACACATAGAAGATCTCTCATATGTGTCATTTGGGCTTACAGACTACATCATACGCTTCCGTCCACGTATTGTCAGGGTCCCACCGGTATTGATTAAAGAACAGGCATTGAGGGATCAAGGGACAGGCAAAATGGCAGCACGGGAGACTATATTACAGGAGTAGTGCCAGAGATGGAGGGCTGAATAGGAGATGGCGTGGACGAAACGCATGATCCCAGACCTAAAGAAGTGGCTGGATTGTAGGCATGGGGATACCGGTTACTACATGTCACAGATACTCACACGTAACGGCTGCTTTAATTCTTAGCTACTTAGATTCCGGTTGAGGAAGTCATCCACCTGCTTCTTCAGTGAGGATGAGGATTCTCCAGAACACACGTTGTTCCACTGCCCAAGATGGGAGGCACAACGGAGAACTTCAGAGGTACGGCATCTGAATCCTGACACTCTGGGTAGCTGTGTTTTGTCCTCGGCGGAGGCCTGGAGGGATGTTGCAAAATTAGTTGGGAGAATGATTAGTGACAAAGAGAAGATGAGCAGGCGGCAGGGTTGTTGATGCGGTCCTTGGGGAAGGGGTGGACAGCCCCACTACAGCAAGCTGTTTCTCTCTGGGTTGTGCCATACTTAATTGGAGGTCCAACCCAGAGAGAGTTAAAAAAAACTCCCTACCCGATAGGTTAGATAGAGGTTGACTTCAACACGAAACCGTAATGTAACACAAAAAAAAAAACAAATAAACATCAAATCTAATAACACAAAACAGAAACACAGGAAAGACCAAGCGGAATCATAAATTCCCTCTGCAATCCGTTCTCTTGCCAGGTACCGAATGAAATTTTCAACGATTAAAATTGATAAAATTTCAACGATTCATTTGGCCCAGTTTTTCCAATTCTCATGGAGATCTAATGTTGACCCGTTGTTGTCGAGTCAATAATTAGTCGCCGTCCACGCATAAGTTCATATTTTGCGCATTCGTAAATTACACGATATGCGTTATCTAACTGTCCACAATCCACACACACACCTGAATCCACGAGGCCAAATCGCTGGAGTCTGTCCTGAAACAAATTACATATTTATGAGGAATTACCGAATGGGGGCCTGCAAACCTCAGGATAAAGGATAAGTCCTTACCCTTTTCTTATCTTTCTCCTTTTCCCTTCCAGTTAAGTGTATCATGACACTTTCTTATCATGACGTACCTTAGCCAGATTTAAATCGGTGTACCGTCGATCAGTTAACACAGAAAGTCCATCTATGTCACTATATGTTTGTTTTAATTCATTTATAGGATGCAAGACTACACGGGTTGTAACACCTAATACTTGGCGTTTCATACGATATGTAGTCGCTTTTCCAAACTTTATCCCCCATTTTATTGGCTTGTCCATAAATTATAATTTAAACAAAACTTTACCTTTAAAGCCCACTGTGGTTTCATCGACACTCACTTTTTATTACGTAATAAAACTCTCAATTTTTTAACTAGGTATAAAACGACATTTCTTAATTTTTCAGAGCGAGATAATGCCTCTGCGGCCAGTTGGAAGAGGACTTACGTGTAGATTCAAAAAAATTTGTTCCGATTCGCATAAGGATTTGCCTCAGGAAAAAGTTCCTGAGACAAAACGTCTTTGTTAATCGGACAATAATCTATCCAGTCAATGGAAAAGTAATCATCTATCTCGGGTTTTTTCTTCACACACATATTAATTAATATTCCCACAAAAGCTTTGAATTCAGGGAGTGATACGTCTTTCCACGTCCACGGCATAAGATTTTTTTCTTACAGGAGTGTTTTTTCCTTTTTAATTTTTTCTATACATTATCTATTAGTTCCTTTAATTATTTCTGAAAATAGTAATTTTTCCTGTGAAAATAGCAAAAAATAATCTATGGATATTGTGCGATTTTGACCGGCTGGAGGTTTATAACCACCAATATTTAACTATTTAATTTTTTTTAAGTCAATATTATTTACTAACCATTTTCGTCAACCATTTTCATTCTCCTCACCTTCACTTGCTGCTCCCTTACTTGTTCACACTTCCCTCGTTCACCTGTACATCAGTGTCACTTAATTCCTCTTCTAAATCTATTATTATTTTCCTGGTAGCCAGTATCTACAATAACAATGTTTTCAAAAACCTCCCACATCGGAATCTATATCAATTTTATAATTTCAGTCGCTTTCAATACCATTTTCGTCCACTTCATACAATAATTCTCTATCATCTGATCCTAAATTGTCACAATCACCTATTCCAACAAATTAAAAAATAATAATAAATCACAAAATATACAAGTAAACTTTGTTATATTACATACACTCTTTGCAAGTTACAGTACTTTATATAAGACGAACGGAATGCAAATATGAACTATGATAAAGGTTATAAAACCAACTAAGTAACGGCTCAGCAGGACGTAACAATGTGCGGAAAACTAAAGTGTCTAATTAGTTCAAGAGTTAGCCGATATGATTCAGCACAATCTAGACAAAATTAAAAAGACTAAAATAAAATGAAACCTTTCTTTAGGTCAGTCTTGCTGAGCATACGAGGGTACGAATAATTTTAACATGGCCAGTAGTCACCTGGCTCCAGGTGAGTAATGACCATGGTACTCACCATGAGCCATTTTAACATGGTTTCTCATGGACCAGCAGGTCGTCCAAGACAGGAAAAATGTATTTGTACAAATAATTCCCAGTTGAAATGGTGAAGATCAGTACTACCGACGCCAGAAGACATTTTATAAAGAACATATCCAAATGCAAAGGGTTAAGGAAGAAATTTATACAAACTTTGTGCCGTAGAAAAACTAAAATGCTTATTTGGAATAAATAGAATTCTACCTGTAACTTTTCACAGCTTCCTGGATCAGAGGAAACGCATATTTTTTAAGCCGCTAGTAATCCGCAGCGAGTAGAGGTATTGACCTTTGGCAACCTCTGGCGGACAGCTCAGACTACGCGGTTTCAGTTGGTACGGAGTGTAGAACATAGTGAGTTTGCTGTCGAGCAGTTTTTTGGAAACAATGATTCTGTTGCACGGTTCAACGTCTTTTCCGACGAAATTTTAATGTCGAACGTCGAGGTGCAGTTCTAGATTGAAATGCAATACTCCGATAGATTGAGGCGTTTAGAAGTACTGGATCTGTGATGAAGAAAAAACCCACCAGGCCTAACCCGTTCAGTTCGAACTCCGTAAAACATATAAAAAGTGAGACAGACAGTTCTTTCTAGTACAAACCACTCGCTCGGCGACAGGCTGTAGTGTTGGATATGTCACGTCGTTCGCTTCATCACATCTTATACGGTGACCTCAGATTTCACCCGTACAAAATAATGATCGTCCAGCAGCTAAACGAAAGGAATTTTGTGGCATAATGAACGCCATTCTTACGGAAGATGCAAACGCCCCAATAATGATGAATGACAAAGCCCGTTTCCATCTTGATGGCTCTGTGAATGTACAGAACTGTCGGACGTACTTGGCATTGGAGAACTCACGTGAGCTATACTAATACACATTCCAAAGATCAAAAATAACAACGTGGTGCGGTGTCTCCAAGTTAGGGATTGTTGGTCTGTACTTTTTTGAAAAGGGGGAACCACAGTTACAGTGACATCAACGCGCTACATCGACATGTTATACAACTTTCTGCGTTCAGAATTGGAAAGGCATCCGGTGAACACGAGAGAAGTTCCTGCGGGATGGTGCCACAGTCCGCACAGTGAGAGCGTTGACTGAAGGGGTTCGATAAATGTTTCCGGCTGTTTCTTGGTCCCCACGCTATCCCGATATATTGGTTTGTGATTTATTTTTGTGGGACTACTTGAAGTCAAGAGTGTACGTGAACAAGCCATACACAATCGAAGACGTGTGAATTTCCATTTAAGAAACTGAAGCTCTGTAGAATGAGATGTTGGAAAAAGCCGAGCAGACTTCTGAGGAGAGGTTCCGAATTTTCATCCAACAAGAAAGACCTCATCTTACTGACATTGATTTCTGCAACTAATGAAAGTATTCTGATTTAAAAATATATTATAAAATGTAAAACGTTTTTTCTACTGTTAAAACAACAAAAGTTATTCAGTAGCGAAAAACATGCTTTCCTCTTCTCCACCTTTTATTACTAATCTTAAAAAAATTCAATAATAAATGTAATAACATTGATCATTTTTGGAAAAAAAAAATTATTTTTGTCAAAGAAATGTACGATTTGGCACGGGAACGTTTTTATAACGAAACTGCTAGCTTTTTTTTGGTTCAATTGCAAATTATTTATTATTTTAACTTAAATAAGAGGTCAACATACTTAGCAATTTTAATAGAGAGAATCTGATGAACACCGCAGGTCGGTGGGAAGGCGAGCCGAAGGAGTGAAATATGTTAAAGGGAAAGTAACAAACCTTATTTCAAAGCTTAGGTAAAGTCGTCAATATCTCATGGAAATTTCATTACTAATTTACACACTCGCTATACATAAAACAGCTATACAACAGAAAATTTCCCTAAGCCGACATTAATCTCCGGCATTTCACTTCTAGCCCCTCCCATAACCAGCACCTTCCTCTTGACAACCTGCTCTACCTAAACCGTTCCTTTCCGACCGACGGCAGCCCCCTTCATTCTCGCCAAACATAAACGTAACTGAGAAAATGAGGTAATTTAACTCTTTTCTCTTTAAACTTTATGATGTCATTTTTATAAAGAATAATAATAATAATATTAAAAATTTTAAAACTTATTTTATATTTCTTAAATAAAATTAAAATTACTTTAATGGAAAATGTTCATGAATTTTTAATTTATGATTAAAATAACTTACAAGCGTATTATTATTCTTACACAACAGATTACAAGCAAATTTCTCTGGATTAAAATAAAATTCATTTTTAAAATAATAAAAATAACAATAGAACTTAAAAGGAAAATCGCAAAAAAAATACAAAATAAAATCTTAAAAATTTTCATTAAATTTTGATTCATTTACATTAATATTAATTATTTTAAATTTTATTAATCATACGGTTAAATAGACAAATCCATTTTATCTTTTAAATTATCAGGTTCTTTTCAACGTGGTAAAAATCAAAATTTAAGGAAAAATTAAGAAAATAATATTTTTCCCTTTTTACTTTTCCGTCTAAATAGTGCTATAGCAGAACTAGAACACTAGAAGAGAAAGTATTGTAATCGGTTTAATTCGGGCATTGCGGTTTTCACGCAATGAAACTCCTAAGAACTCCTTTAACAGATAATTTAACAGAATTTTAACTCCTAAGAAGAGGAAAACCTAAAAACCAAATGAAAATTTTCCAGATGTTAACTATCCTATTTGCGGTTATGGGTTCGGTGTCACATTTTTTCACAATTAAAAAATAATAATGTATACAAAACCTCACTCTACCCCTCAATATAATGGCTAAATGGGCATACTGCGTCAATAGTACCCCCTGCCAACATAAGGAGCGCTACTGTCGCAGTCCAATATCTTGTAATTTCCCTTTTCCCTGTGAGAATTCCCTTTTGTCTCGTCCTTTCGGATCGGGAAATTTGAAATACCACAGGGTTGCCAACCAAATTATTTTTTTCAATTTAATTATTAATTATTTATTTTATTTTATTTAGTTACTAATTTAAATATTGTTAGCGCTGCTGTACAGCAGTTTTAGTCGTCTGCTATGTTATAATTGAGTAATATTTAAGGTGTAAAAAGTATCTCGGTATGGCTGGGTGTCAAACTTGATTTCTCGTTCAACTAGGTACCAGAAGCGTCAAAGCTCGCGGTTACACCAGCCCCTCGACCGTCAAAGTGAAATTTGTTCTATGTAAGCAGTTGTGAAATTACATTTGTTTAGTTAGCGCCGACCGTCACAACCGCGCGTTAGTTAGAATCGTTGAATTAAATAAACTAAAAATATTATATTTAAATAGAATGATAAATATTTCAAATTAAGTTATCTGTATATGCCGTGCACCAAAAACAACCAACTGTTGTCCTATAACTGTTGTCAGATTTTTACTTTCTCGGCTATAACTCTATTGTTTAGGTGTAAATGGAAAATATGGGAATTGGAGAAATTTTTGAATACTAGGGTTTTTGTAATGTCTACCGTTTAAAAACAAATCTTTGTATTTATGGTTTTTACAACAAAAAAAAACTTCAAGATAAGTTTTGTAAGATGTACATACATAAGAACGCGTGTTGACCAATGTTTTGTTAAATATCGTAGGACTTGTTCAAATAACTTCATCGAAAAAGACTTAAAAGAAATATATATTTAAACTGGGCACTGAGGTATTAAATTTCTTGGGTCAGTGGTTTATCTAGCAAAAAAATAGACGGACACCGGTGGGGTTTAGTCCTGGCTGATCTTCCTTTGTTACATTTTTATTGTTCTTGTTTCTTTGTTTTTGCTAATTCTTAACTAGTTATGTCACGGTTTATGTTTTAGTTCAAGTTGTGTGTCAGACTCAATTTTATCTCCTCGAATTCAGTTAATTTCAGTTCCTTCACTCAACTATAACGGATTTAGTCTCATTTATGACTAAATGAGACGTGTTTTGTTTCTACGTGTCCAACAATGTTAGAAGTTTGAGGCACTCACATCAGTTGTATCTTGGGCGAGGTGAGACTGTAATACGTCTACCGCTGAGGTTTTTGAAGATGACCTCCGGTAAAGCCTATCAGGGAATGATAGGCAAGCGGTGCGGCTTTTATAGAATGTAGCGTGGGACCGGAAACGCGTCACATGGTGGTTGTCTTTTTCTTCGGGGTCAGGATGAAAGTATTAAATTAGAGACAAAAATAAAAAATACGCAGTGCTAGTTTTCGAATCTTTGACTTCATTATATAAATAAAGGTTGGACAAAATTGAACTTTGGTACATTTAAAGTATTTATAAATTTATAAAAAATTCAAAAATTTTAAATCGGTTGAATTTACAAGCTGGTAGCAGGAGATATTCGAGATTATTTTTAAACAATTTTTGCACCATATATCGAAAACCCATTGGCCACAAACGATAAAATTAGTCATACATCCCACCCCTCTTTGGCCTGATTTTTGGAAGAAGAAGAATAAGAAGATGGAAGATAACCGAATTAGTTCCCTGGCCGGCTCAGTGTGAGACTACCCGGTGGATGCCAGCATCCCCACTGGAGCAGCAGGCCTGGCCGGTCCGCGGAGGTAGCCGCTGGATGCGGATGCTATCTTCCCGCTCCAGCTCGCCGGGCTTCCATCGCCCTGGCCGGCGGACGCAGCTGCGAGAGACAGCCTAGCGTGGGGTTGCTCTGGAAGAACTGCCTCGGCCACGTCGGTGAATGATGGTCGATGCCGACCCGACAATGCGGGGCTCTGGGGATCTCTACTACCATGCTCTAGTGGGAACCCAACTGCCGCTGAGGGAAAGCCCGGTCGGATTTCAACGGATGAGCCGCAACCCCCAACTACAGCCTAGTCGACTTCGCCGAAGACCATCTGCCGGATCCAACAGCTCTTCCCAGAGCTAACGAACCTTAAAACCTTTCGGTGGCCCTGAAAAGAGCCGCCAAAGGTATTAAGGTTCCACGTGCTGTCAAAGCCATTCTGCGACAATATCTATATATATATATATATATATATATATATGTGTGTGCTCAATATATTTCACAATTCAGAAAATTATGTGAACACTATTTTATGTATACGTTATCGTGAACAATCGAGATTAGAGAATGTCGATATACTCCAATGAACCTTCGCTTTGTAAATCAAACATGTTTAAACAAGATAAGTCTGGAAACGCTTTGATTCCGAGTTATGGCCAGCGAGTGATTTCGCCCGGATTTCAGCTCTTTTAATAAAAACGCTTTTACGACGTTTTACAACGTTTTAATAATAAAATTTATAATATTTTTTATAACATATTTAAACCATAATAAAAAGATGTTATACATTTTATTATAAAAAAATTTTTTTTTTTACGGATTTTACTTTAATATAAAACAACTAAAATATCAAAGCGATCATTCCAGGATGCCTTAATATGTGGCCTATAAGTCTGTCTCTTCTTTTAACTATATTTTTCCAAATGCTTCTTTAGCGTTTGTAATGTATTCTTCTTTAGCATAGTACTGTCATCAATTGCTTACTTAATAATTTTATTAAAATCTTATAAAAGGTATTATCAACTTAAATAATTTTTATAAGAATGTCCCCCAATAGTTTTTGCCTACAGATTCATGAGAATAAATTCAAATATTTCTATTTTTTATAATTATTTTCGTGTTCGAAATTTCTAAATTATTTTCCAACTAATTTCATTATGTTTATTGGTTTTTAAATTGTCAACTATAATTGAAAAACCTTTTTTTTCATTTTTAAAGGATGTAAAATATTCATTTTAAAAGATCTATTAATTTTTCCAATGTATATTTTTTCAAAATTATTGCATTTTATTTTATAAATATCATATTTATTTTTTATTTTATTATTATATATTTATTACACAGTTATCGGGTTTGTAAGCAGGTTTATATTTTTTATCACTATATGCATTAATCAGTTTTTCTATAATTTTGTTAGTGTAGCAATAATTTTTAAATATTTACCTTACACTTGTTTTAATTTATGAGTTTTAATGTAGTGATGTTTGTATTATGTAAGTACTTTGTATGTGTGTACTTTGTTGTAAGTACTTATTATGTAATTTATCAAAAAATATCGAAGAATCAATATTTCTTACTGAAAAAAATACAGAAGAAGATGTTTTCATGTCAAGGATTCCAATAATTTCAACTGATCTTCCATTTCAGTTTAAACGTTTGCGATTCCCTTTAAAAATATCATACACAAAGATAATCCCTAAACACTGCTGGATTACTGATTACTATTGGAAAATAGTTGTTTTGCTCACGGTCAATTAAATGTGCCGTGTTCAACAGTCGGTTCACCAAGGAATTAATTCATTCAAGCTGAGAATCGCCAGACAATAACGTAGTTTACTAACTACCTAATTAATTACGCATATTACTAATCTTTTTATTTTTTTCTACTTTAATGTATTGTAATATAAAAGGTGCTACTAACTGTCTGTCCTGGAGGTATAAATTCTTTGCGCATAATGCACAGCTCGCACCACTGCTACATTTTCATCGTTTGTTGACAAGATTGGACTCCAACATATTCTCGGCTCTCTAGAAAGCTTTGTGCCGCTTAAAAATCATAATTCTTGATACAGCGCCCATAAGCTTTGGTTAAAGAGAGAAATGTTTCTGTGGCAAACTTGTTGAGTTTCACACAAAATTTGATAGCATAACTGTGTTCAATATTTTCCACTATCGCAAACGTAACGAGATTGTAAAACACGACCGTAACCAACAGCATCAACGCGAAACAGTCTCAACCGATTCAGTTACAATAAGTATGGACGTGCAGCCAAAATCACTCTACCTAGGCGCTGTTATTTACCAAGGACGTTTTACGTTACCTTTCGTCCGTAGGAAAATCAGTACTTTTGCAACAACCCGGTATGTGAAAATAAGTTTTAATTAATGTGCAATTATATTCATAGCTAGTGGATAGAATATCGACAAAAAAATCTTACAGAAATTGTGAATTAATTTTTTCTTCAATATTTAAATATTTATGCCACGATACAACTACTGCCGGTAAGGTGAAGCCGGCCTAGTCGACTTTGACAACAAAAATGTAACCCCTTCCCTTCCCTGAAGGGCTTTCCGCCGGGTCGGGAGAGCCGATCCAAGCGGTTAATTTGTTATAAAGATGTATTGGCTGAACTAGGAAGCTAAGTATGTAATGAGTACATATTAAATCAAAATTAATTATGAAGATATAGTTTTAAAAATCATTGTTTTATTTTGATTTTTTTTTTCACGAAAAATCTTTGTATAATTAAATTATAAAGTGAAACGAAACTCATTTGTATAGAGATTGAATAAAATAACAGGTAAATAGAAAGAAAAAATATTTTTTGATTTCTAAATATAATCTATAACAGTGAATATAAAAGAGATATTGTAGAAATCATTGTTCGGTCTTACACATATTATTATATACTTGTATTTCAGTTGGTTACAAATGGATGGAGAAAAAAATTATCGAAGAAAGACAGAAAGAAAAAATTGAATAGATTTTCCAGGACACGCACGTACTGAGATTTGAAAGTAAATACATATAGCAAAATCTTCACTTGAGTGATGTTCGAATAAAATTATAAAGTTAAAAAAATATCCTCCGGTATTCCTACATTTTCAGTTTTTTTCAACTATTATTTTTATTTTTTATTTATTTATTCATATGTATTTATATATTTTTTTTGTAATTTACATTGAAATGAAAGTACGAGTATATGTAATTAAATGATCATAATTGAAAATCTGTCTTCGGCGTTTTGTTTGTTATGGCTACAAAACTATGACTTAAAAGCAATTTAATAAAAAAATAAAGGAATTTTTTATTCTGATCATGACGTAGTAGTACATTAAATAAATAACGTCAAGAATGGATATTATTAGATAAAAATTCGATGTGATTAAAGTCTGCTTTAATTATTTAAATTATATATGTTACTGTGAAAAACCGACATTGGCAAATATCAATATTTTTTGGTGAATGTCAACACCAGAGAGTCCTGTGGAGGATTGCCGGTTGAAGCGCAAACTTTAATGAATTGTGAACTTTGAGTGTCTATCACTGTGTGAGCTGGGTTTGAACTGATTGATTATGAACATGTTAAAACCAATTTCTAGATTTTTTCATTTTCAATTTAAGATTGATTATTCAGTTTTTTTTTTTTAAATCCTATTATTTTTTATTTATATCTAATAAATGTATATATCAACCTGATTTCTGGTGAGTGTAATCTTCAATAAACCGCTTTCTGGATTTTTGAAATTCAACCTTGAAAGGTGATGAAGAGAGGTAAAAACATTTTTGAAAAATTACTGTAAATGTTCCTTATCTATAGTAAACGAGATATTCATTAGATTTGAGTTTCCAAATACATTACAAATTAGTCAAATAACTGGAGGCAGATGCATCCAATCAGACAGACAGTAACGGTTGCAGTGGCTGAGTTGGTCAAGCCACAGCGCCGTATAACTTCGCACCCCTTAAAAAAATCGGCATTCAAAAAACCCGAAAATGGTTTTTAAATATTTATCCTCCTTTTTAATCTCCGGAACCACAGTTAGGTATCACATCAGAGGATAAGATGAATGATTTGTAGCGTGTGTGAAAATGTCATGCTTGACCAGGATTCGAGTCCGGGACCACCGATGAAACGCCAAGATGCTACCACTCGCACCACGAAGGCCGGCTATATTTATCTCTTGTTTAAATTTTTCTTATGACAACAATTTAATAATTTTAAAAAAAAAGAAACATTTTTTTAATTTACTTGAGGAGAAGAAAAAACATTTAGGATTTAAAATAATTTATTATAATAAAAACAAAATGGAGAATAATCTAACACGACAATAAAGGTGTTTTCCTTCTTTTTTTCTTGTTATAAAATTTAAAAACAGAAACGAAAACTAAACAAATGAACCGGTTTTTTTTCCCAATTTAAACTTTTTGAGTTAAACGTACTTTAGTTCTTTTTAACACATTTTTAAATTGAACGTTTTAATAGGACGCGATTCTGTTCTAAAAGCTATGTGTTTCGTTAATTCAAAAATAATATTCGGCCATGGTCGGTTACTGGTTAAAATGGTTTTGTTCCAGTTGTCGAGCATATTAGAGATGATATACAGTAAGGGGAGGGGGAGGCACTATAAGAAGACTAAATACATAATGTACGCTGACGTAGTTCATTCGAGACAGCTTAAAACGGAGAAAGAGAGAGTGAGTGGATAGCGGTAAAGCTAACTGTACTTTGGTTTCGTTTGTTCTCATTCGTTTTTAACTGAATTAAATCGAGGTCATGGAGGAGTAATGTTTTCGCTGTAACAGGGTGTTTGTGGGTGTTCAGGGATGAAATAGGGAGTGGTTCTCGTAGAAAGTTAGTGTTATTCAATTACACTCTAATGTAAGAGCATGCGCGTGTGTAATACCACGCATACACACCGTGCGAATTAGGTGACCGAAGGAAAATTGTAACGACGAACCAACACGCAAACCGTTTTCTCCTCCTCCCTCCACTCTACTTCATCTGTTACACGATCACCCCCCACCGTTCGTTCTACATTTACTTTTGTACCCTTCAACCGTAACGTTTTCTAACTGACGTCGAAAGTGGAAGTCACTTAGGTCGATCCATCGTTCCATCATGTGACCTAAACACGGTTGACCATCATTTGATTAAATCTTTAGTAGTTTACTACAAAAATAACCTAAGACTGCTTTTTTTATAGTCTAAATTCTTCGAAATAAAACAGATTCATTTATTTAACCGCTAACCGATAAAAAATTAAATATATAAACACAGACAAACGCACGTGCACTTAATAGCCGAACACGAATGATACGTTCTCATTTGTACATATAAAGTTGTATTAGGGAAAAGAAAAAGAAAAAAAAACGGTTGCGTTAATCTCATAACAACATTTAAGCGTTATAAAAATTTATTTTTAATAATACTTCAAATAAAAAACGTCATGAACCGTGTTTTGTTGCATAAATGGAAGGAATTAAACAGATTATTTACTATTATAATAGTAAATACTACTATATATTTAGTTACTACTATCTACTATTAGTTACTGATAGTTGTGGTACCTATTATAGAATTTCAGTCTAAAAATGGAAGAAATTGTTTTCAAGGAAGGATTAGCATCAGATCAAATTTTTAACTCTGACAAGACTATTCTTATTTTTCGGATGCTACTTTCAAAAAAATTAGAAACAAAATCTGAAAAAACTGCTTTTGGATTTAAAAAAGTTAAGAGAAAGTAAAAATTCTATCTATGAGCAACGCTTCTAGTTCTTTGAAACTAAGGCCTCAGCTTATTGGAAAATGTAAAAATCCAAGAGCCTTTAAAAATATCAATCAATTGTCAGCCGACAATGTACCGCAACCAAAAAGGGCACGAATCGAAAGCGAGATTTTTAGTGACTGCTTTTTTAATAAATTTGTTCCAGTCACTGAAGTATTTTTAAAGAAATGTATGCGACCCAGGTAAGCTATGTTATTATTGGATAATGTGCCGTTTCACCCAGATGCTAAAGAACTGTGTAGTGGCAATAATAAAGCCGTATTTATACACTCTAATGTGACAAACTTTAGAGGATTCTGGAAACGATAAAGAGAAATTACCGGCAACGGCTTATATTAAGGGGTGACTATTAGGGAGCTCTAAAGAAAGTCACATCAAAAGATCTAGCATATTGGATCGTGATGACGAGAAAACCACTACCGTTCAAAGATCTTGGGAGAATTTATTTGGCTTAGAAGTACACAAAAAAAAAAGTATTAGAACATGACAATCTAAGTGAACTAGTGCAACTAGCCGTAGAGGTAGCTGTTGAAGATCAAATTAATAGCGAAGATATTCATTATTGGTGCGATGAAGATGTGCAGACGGAAATCCCCGATGAGACGATTACTGATACGATCAATAATGCTAAAGATAGTGAAGAGGGCGACGAAAGCCCAAAAATATTACATTTCAATGGACTGAAAGTAATCAATGCCGCTGTTGCTTATATAGAGCAACAGGAAGAATGCATGCCATATTATATATTATATACTGTATCTACAGCGATAGGGTAACAGAGGTTGACTCAAAGACCAATCAAAAGTTTTTGAAAAAAATAAGATATAATTCTACATGCTTACAGATCTTTAATTATGTTTATTTTACGTTTTTTCTTACAATAAACTAACTGTGTACATTTCTAATTAGTATTTTTAGCCTAATAGCAATTAAACTCCGTATTATCCGACGTGGTCTCGTTTCCAGTTATCTTGGATAACCGCGAGTCTACTGTATTTATTTATTTTTTTATTAAATGCTAGCATCCCCATCGCTGGTTCGCCTGTGCTATATCGTTACTTGCGTTTCGCTATCCGGTCAAAGAAAGTTCAGCCGGACATAGCTCGCTTTGCTCGCCCTTCTGCTTCCGATGTGCCACGAAATTCTACTCCTTCGGTCCCACCTGTGTATATTAAAGTCCTTATTGTGAGAGTAAATTTTACAATAATAATTCACTATTAATTTTCTTCCTTTCTTCTTATGATCCCCGGAATGTTTACCATAGTTCAAACCTCAAAAATCTCGCTATTATAAAAATCATGTAAATACAGTATCGCGTAAATTATGTGTGAACAAGTGTATATTTTCAAAAATAATAGAATTTATTACATATAAGGAATGCACAATGTTTGTTACAGTATTTTTTTAGTATTTATTATGTCCTCCTCGCTTTTTAATATCTATTTCAATTCATTCAGGCATTAAATCTATAAGTTTTTTTACATATTTCTTTAATTTCTTGATCGTGAAACCACACCTTTATCACAGCACAAATCATCTCTTTGGTAATGCAGTCCAATTTTCTGTATTTTCTTCAGGACTGCCCACAAATTTTCAATCGGGTTACGGGGTGATGAATTTCCAGGCCGGTCCAATCATTTGATCCTTTTTTGAGACGTGAAAAGCTTAACCTTTGTTTGATGAGTAGCAGGGGATCAAATCTTGTTGAAAAACAGCCCTCCAATTAAATCTTAAAATTTTTGAAGTTTTGTTAGAGCCCTATTTTCCAATAATGGAATGTAATTTTTACCATTATCCCAGAGATTGGTATTAAGGTTTTGGGTCCAAAGTAACTGAAGCGTCCCCAAAACATCACTTTTTTCAAAGGATGCTTTACAACTTGTTTGATTTGTTTTAGTGAAACCAGCTCATCATAGTTTCTTCGTACGTCTAACACGCTTACGCCCTGAGCTAGAAAAATATTCTTGTCAGAGAAAAGGACTTTTCTCCAAATCTCAGCACTCCAGTTTTTATACTTTTGGCCCAAAGAAGCCTTATCTTTTTCATGGCTTCATTTCCGTAAGAAGTTGTTCTCTTATAGGCCTTCGGGTCTTCCAACTGCTTTCCAGAAGTCTTCTTTGTACAGTAGAATTATGAATTTTTACACCGGCTGATTCTTAAGTCTTTAAGTAACTCAAAACTATTTTTCTGAGGATTAATTTTACTTACGCTGCGTAAAATAATCACCATCTTTTAAGGTAGTTTACGTTTTCTTCCACAACGACCTTTTCGTCAGGATGAAATTGTACCCATCTCAATATTCTGTCTAATTATCTTATTAACTATACCTAGACTAATCTTAACTGTGCTGCTATCTGTTTTTGAGTCATACGAATATATTCATTGAATTTATCTTGATTTTTTCCTTAGAATTAAATCCATATTATTACTTTTCTAAATTTATTAACGAACAAGAAGATCACTTACATTATCATTAGCGACACCTAGTGTTATCACATTATATAATTATAGTGGCATAAACCTTACTGGTCATTAGCGACACCTAGTGTTATCACATTATATAATTACAGTTATAAATAAGACTTACATATAATGCTAGATATTCAAGTCTTTCAGATAATTTAGAGTTTTTTCACAATTTATCACGCTATTTAAGCACTTTTCTAGATCTTGAGGTCGCGCGCATACCGTATTTAATTCGCGTTGGTGTGCTGGTATTAGCGGTCACGGTCGGCACTAAGTAAACTAATGTAATTTCAAAACTTAAATAGAACAAATTTTGCTAATACGGCCGGCAAACTGGTGTAGCCGGGAGGCTTAACCTACCAGGTACCACCGAGTCAACCGAGAGGTCGAGTTCGAGATCCAGCTAGACCGAGTTACTTTTTTACCCTTTAAATATTAGTCATTTATTTAATTCTATCACTCACCTGTGACATCACAACATAACACACGACTATAACAGCTGTATATCAGTACTACAAATTTTTTAAATGTTAACTAAATTAACTTTAAAAAATAATTAATATTTAATATGTAACAAATAATTTTGTTGGCAACTATGTGGTATTTTAATTTTCATGTCGAAGATGACGAGAAAAAGGGAATTTTCCACGGGGTAAAAGGGAAATATCAAGATGGCGGACTGTGACCTGTGACAGTAGCACTCCTTGTGGGGAAAGTATTATTGACGTAATTTAATTTGGCCATCTAGCCACTAGTTTGAAGCATTTTTTGGGGCTGGGGGTGTGATTTTGCATTCTTTTTTGTTTTTTTTTAATTATTAACAAATTTTCATAAGAAAAATATGATCTTAATAAGACGAAATCTGGAAATACTAAGGCTGACCTTACTCGATACGATAGCTTCACATCCTTGACCTTTTAAATTCAATATTTACTGGCATCAATGTCCCATATAAGTAAGTAACCTGACCAAGTTTGGCCAAATTGGTTATAGCGTATGAAAACTGCAGTATACCGAAAAAAAGATAATACTAAACAACAGTTACTCATTTAGGCTGCGTAAATTGTGAAAGAGTGAATTTGGAACAATTACTGTAACTGAGGTTTGTTATTATTTTACCATTTATCATTTCATGTACTTTTTTGTTTAACTATATTAAGAATGAGCTTATTAGGTAAAAAAAAGTATAAAATGATTTTATGTCTATTTTTCGTCGGTTTTGCTTCAATAAGAAACCGAATTTTAAAAGTTTTTATTTACTTTTTATGGACTGTATTTACATAAATTTTCTCAGAATTAAATTACCTACAAGTATTGTGAAATCTTTTGCAATTATTAGTCATTTAACAAATCTATTGTACCACAAACCTAAAAAACACTTGTTTTTTCGATACCGAATTTAGCGTTATACGTCAGATACTTTATAACTACTATTGGAGTTACAGTGCTGGGACCTTTTTTATCCTTTTTTTCAGTACAAATTACATAAGAAACCACCAAATTTACTCCTTAATTTGTGTTCCAAAAATTAGAATTGGGCTCCTTTTTATTAGAAGAGCTGAAATCCGGGCGAAATATTTCGCTAGCCGTAACTCCAAAACAAAGCGTTTCCAGACCTACATTTATAAGAAATTTTTTTCATTTTTTTCAATCAGCATAGCATGTCCTGAAAGTTTCTGCTTTTGCTCGCAGGATACTTTGGATTATATAATGAAACAAAATGTATTTTGTATTTTGTAAAATGATTTTTTTAACAGTCTTATAAAAACATACAATTTTATTTAAATACAACAAAAAATACAAAACTTAACAGGATTTACTGGAGTGTAACAAAACGTCGTTTTAGTTGGAAAAAGCTTGTTTGGTAAAGAAGATTTTGTTAAGTTTACTTTGTAGTGGCTAAAAGTAAGACTAGTACAAAAAACCAGTGAGATCTCAAGCCGATCTTTTTTTTACAATTTCACCCTTGGTTTTTTATCTTCTCAAAGGATCAGATTAAATAATCGATTGCTTTTTTTTTAATGATTCCATTTTCTAGTACTTGCTTTTCAATTTATTATATGTAAGTTACGTTATATTGATTATTTAATATATATCTTTAATCATTAAACCTTATTAAAAGAATGATGCATTTTTAATCCTATTTGCTATATCTCTAAAAGGGAAAGTATTGTAATCGGTCCATTTTAGGCACGTGTGGTTTTCACCGAATCCTACGTTTTCACACCTAAGAAAGATAAAAAATAAAATGGACCTATAAAATAGAAATAAAATAAATTTTTCGAATGTTAATGTTCATATGTAAAAGTGTGTGTGTGTGTGTGTGTGTGTGTGTGTGTGTGTGTGTGTGTGTGTGTGTGTGTGTGTGTGTGTGTGTGT